>PVJN01021199.1:0-34981 GCA_004026805.1 Lasiurus borealis
TTCCAAAAGCAAAAAAAAAAAAAAAAAAGTTCTTAAAGCAACAGAAAAAAAAAAGATATTCCCACATAGAAAACTTTGACCCCAGGTGCGTTGTGGGTCAATTTTACTGAGAATTTAAGTATGAAACATCAACATTACACAATAACTATTAGAGAACAGGGAAAAGGCTGGGGGAGGATCACTGCTCAAGTTGTTTTATGAGGCCAGCATAATCATGATACCAAAACCTGATTAGGATGTTGCAAGGAAGGAAAATTACTGACCTGTCTCTTCATAAACATAGATACAAAAATCCCAAACACAGTATTAGCAAACCAAACTGGACAATATGTGCAAAAGATAATAGATCAAGATCAAAAGTTTATTCCAAGAATGTAAGGCTGGTCTAATGTTAAAAAGTGTATTGATATAACTCACACATTAATAAAATAAAGGAGAAAAATCATATGATTACCTAAACGGAAAAAAATATTAACAAATTCAGCATTCATTCATGTTAAAATCTTAGAAACTAGGAAGAGATGAAAACTTCTTTGATTTGACAGAGTATCTATCTGTAAGAACATCTACAGCAGTAGTTCTCAACCTTCCTAATGCCGCGACCCTTTAAGACAGCTCCTAATGTGGTGGTAACCCCCAACCATAAAATGATTTCCGTTGCTACTTCATAACTGTAATTTTGCTACTGTCATGAACTGTAATGTAAATATCTGATATGCAGGATGTATTTTCATTTTTACAAATTGAACATAATTAAAGCATTTTAGTGATTAATCACAAAAACAATATGTAATTATATATTGTGAAATATTTATTTCTAATTACAAATAAATGAAATGTTGTCTTGAATCGTGGTGTAGCATGGGTAACAGTCTTCATATGACAACAGTAAACGACATGGCTACACTTTGCGACACCAAGGAGCGGTGTGTTGGTCCCTAAGACCATGGGTTTTAGGTGTTTTCCAATAGTCTTAGGCGACCCCTGTGAAAGGGTCGTTCGACCCCCAAAAGGGTCGCAATCCACAGGAAACATCGTGTTCAATGATAAAGCCATGAGGGCTTTCTTCTTGAGACTGGACCTGGGGCAAATATGCACTCCTTTCATTATTAACATTGAATAGGGCTCACAGCCAACACAAGAAAAGCAAAAGCAAAATGAACATAAAACAACTAGAAATGAAAATATGTAATTCTCCATTTCTTGCATATTGCAAGATTATATATATAGAAAATCCAAATAATCTACAAATAAACAATTAGAACTAATAAGTGAATTTAGCTAACTTGCTAAATATGTTAGTATACAAAAATCAAATGTATATCTATATACTAGTAACAAGCAATTAGATAATAATATAGAAACATACTCTTGAAACCTGTATAATCTTGTTATCCAGTCATCCTGGAACATTTAACAAAAAGATGGAATAATTGAAACAAATGAATATTAATAGGAAAAAAATATCATTAGAGCAATGTTAAAAATATCAAATATGAATAAATATAATACAAGTTGTATAATGCCTCTTCACAGAAATATCTGAAATATTTTTGAGAAAATAAAAAGTAAATAAATGGAGGAATATATCAGGTTCCTGAATTGAAAGGTTCAATATGATAAAAATGTAAATTCAGTCTATATTGACCTACAGATTCAAATTCATTTCAATAAAATATTCAGTTTTCTTTCTTTCTCTCTCTTTTTTTTTTTGAGGGGAAGGTAGGTTTTAAATTGCAAGCTGATTCTAAAAATATATGGATAGAAAAGAAAAAAACAACATGGCAGCATAGGTAAACACCTAAACTGCTGCCGTATACAACAATTTCAAAACTACAACTAAAAGACAAAATGCACATCATCCAGAACCACAGGAGGGCTGGGTGAGTGGAAATTCTACACCTAGAAGGAAAGAGAAAAGTACACTGAGACTCAGAGGAGCTGCAAGAAGCAGAGGTACTGAGACATGCACATGGAGAGGACTGGCAACTGAGTGCATGGCTAGCTTTCTCAAGCTGGAGGGAGACAAAACTTCCGACTGTGCTGACCTCCAGTTCTGGGTGAGACTCTGGGACCCAGACTCATATGGGGTGAAACTGGACTGACAGGAAAGAGAAAAGCACACTGAGACTCAGAGGAACTGTGGAAGTCAGAGGTACTGAGGCGCCCTCTCAGACATGGCAGGCAATCGAGTACACGGCTGGCTTTCTCAAGTGGGAGAGAGACAAAAGCTCCTGATTGCACTGAACTCCAGCTCTGGGTGGGACTCTGGGGACCCAGACTCATTCAGGGAGAAACTGGACTGTCTGGCAGCGAGCGGAACTCAAGAGTGTTTGCAACGATTACCATGGGACACTGAGACACAGGGGCCTATTAGGGCAGGGCTGACGGGAAACCAAGGCTGTCTGCTCAGCCCTGAGATTCTGCCCCATCCAAGCTGAGCACAGAGGATTTTGCAAGTCTAGTCTCATAAGGGTGTCTCCAGCACAGAAGTTCTCTCAGCATAAACACAGCTGAACCTCACAGTCAATTGGCCTGGAAGTCAATTCCTCCCAGTGATACCAACAACAATCAATTCTTAACTACAACAAGACTGTGCACACAGCCCACAAAGGGGTACACCAAAAGAGTCCACATCAAGTAACTGGAGAGGCTGAGCCACTAGGCCCTATAGCACACAATGCCACTCTATCAACTCAGGGAAGTAGCCAAAATGTGGAGACAAAGCAACAGATCACAAATGAAAGAAATGGAGGAAAGCAAATGACTGGATACAGGGTTCAAAACCACGGTTATAAGATTTTTCATGAATTTTGTAGAAAACGCTGATAAATTTAGCAAGACTCTCGAGGAGAAGAGAAAGGACCAACTAGAAATTAAGCATACACTGACTGAAATTAAAAATATTATATAGAGATCTAATAGCAGACTAGAGGAACACAAGTATCAAGTCAAAGATTTGAAATACCAATAAGCAAAAAACACTCAACCAGAAAAGCAAAAAGAAAAAAGAATCCAAAAATGTGAAGATAATGTAAGGAACCTCTGGGACAACTTCAAGCGTACCAACATCAGAATTATAGGGGTTCCAGAAGAGGAGCGAGAGTAAGATACTGAAAACCTATTTGAAAAAATAATGACAGAACACTTCCCCCAATTGGTGAAATAAATAGACTTACAAGTTCAGGAAGCACACAAGAGCAAAAGACAAAGAGAGAATATTAAAAGCAGCAAGAGGAAAACAGTTAATTACCTACAGAGAGCACTCAAAGGACTGTTGGCTGATTTCTCAACAGAAACTATGCAGGCCAGATGGGAGTGGCAAGATTAAAGTGATGAATAGCAAGAATCTACAACAATAAGATTACTCTACCCAGCAAAGCTATCATTCAGAATTGAAGGGCAGATAAAGAGCTTCACAGATAAGAAAGAGCTAAAGGAGTTCATCACCACCAAACCAGTATTATATGAAATGCTGAAAGGTACTCTTTAAGAAGAGGAAGGAGAAGAAAAAGGTAAAGATACAAATTATGAACAACAAATATCTATCAACATGTGAATCTAAAAATCAGGTGAACAAAAAATCTGATGAACAGAATAAACTGGTGAATATAATAGAATTAGGGGCAGAGAAAGGGAGTGGACTGACAATTCTTGGGTGCAAAGTGGTGTCAAGGGTGAGGGAAGAGACTGGATGAGGACAAGGGGGGAGGGGGTAAGGGCAGAGAGAGGAGGGGTTGGAACCGGGTGGAGACAAAAAAAAGGAGGAACAATTGTAATAATCTGAACAATAAAGATTTATGAAATTAAAATAATAAAAGTCTGGATAAATAAATAAATAAATAAATAAAAACATATGGACAGTCCTGATACTCTCGATCTGGAAAAAGAAAGTAGTAATACTTGTTCTGCCAGATATAAGATGAAGCAAAAAGTTTTAGTAATTACAAGAGTGTGACACTGACTCAAGGACTGATAAGATCACGTAACAGAACAGCAGAGCAGAGAAGCATGCAGAACCGTACCATTTGCCTGTGGACACTAGGTGTACTCAACACAATAAAGCAGCGGAGAGGATTTTCCACCCCCAATAAGTTATTCTGGGTCACCTTCCCTCAACCTCCAAAATATGCTTAGATATCCTAAAAATGCCAAAAGCAGAAGCCATTGGTGGTTTGGTTATGGACAACCATTCTGTCCTTCCACAAATCAGAATCAATTCTCTCGCCAGCGGTCGCCAACTGGTGGTCTGTGAGGTCCGAAAGGTTGGCGACTACTGCGAAAGACTCTGAAAAGGGAAACAAGGAAGCAACATTTGCAAATATCGATGATTTTGAGGTTTACGAATAGGCAGATCAGTGCCTTGGACTCCAGTGTGGTCACATTTAAGGTAAAGACTCAGGGGAATTATGGCGAAGTTGCCATGTTGGTCAAGGAGAGTAATATAGCAGCTCCCTAGATTTGTCCCGGCACACAGGTATTTTCAGTTCTCTCTTGGGTCTTACAGGATGTTTACCCACTCTTCTTGGTTAAAGGATCTTCAATATGAAGACAGTTATTGTGTCCCTCCAGCCTCTTCTCCCAGGAAGATATCCGCACATCTTCGTCTCACACATCTGGTTTGAGGTCTTCCCTCTTCCTGGCTTTGTTGGTTGGTCACTAAGTGGGTCACCCAGAAACCAAAGCCAGGATGCCAGTCTGGTCTGGCCGCTGAGGAAACAGGATTATCCTCAACCGCAGCAAAAGGGGAAAGAAAGGAAAACGCAAGGAAAAAGGCTCCCAGGAATTTTAAGTTACCAAAATGCACCTAAGAAGTGGAAAACCTGAATGAGCCAATCACAATAGAAGACATTAGCGTATGTTGTCTTTCAGGAAAGCATCTACTCTCTGGGTTCTCACCTGTTGCAATGGAATAATCTCTTATCTTCTGCCTCTTTCTCTCTGTTGTTTTATCTCTTTTCTCATCTTGTCTGCTTTTACTCTCTTTGATCCTCAAATAAAGATCCTAAAAGAATTAATCTTTTATTTCTTAAAATAACTAGCCTAGGAGCTTGCTTACATTTTTCTTTTTTGTCTTCCTTTTTTTTTTTTTTTAAAAAAAAATTACATTCAATGTTGTTCTCTACTGGCTTTTATTTGTTTTATTTTGTTATTCTTTTCCTAGTTTCTTAAGATGATTCTTTAGTCCCTTTCTTTGTTTTCTACTTTTATTCCTTATGAAAACAGTTTTTCCTATGCTCTAAATTTTGGGCATAAAATGTTGTTTTCACTTCTTAGTATTTCTATGCAGTTCTTTTTGGTGGCTTTTTCTAATATTTATATTTAACTTTACTTGATTATGAATAGAGAAAGTGGACTGTAAAAATCTTAATTTAAGAATATTAAGATTTTATTTCTAGCCTATTAAATAACCTTTTAAAAATGTTTCTTGGGCATTAAAAAATGTCTACTCTCATAAAAAGATGTAAGATTCTATGTAGATGTCTACTAAATCATAACTTTGAGGTTTCAAGTAAATTCTTCTATGTGCTCAGTAATTATTTAGATATTTGATCTGATACTTAAAGAGTATTAAAATTGCTTACTGTAGTTATTTCAAAGTATCTTTGCACTTTTAGTTCACGCATTCTTGGTTTATACATTTAACTGCAATGTTGCTGGTGCAAACAGGCTTATGACAAATCAGTCTTTTCCCTACTGATGTTTTTACCCTTAAATTCTCCCTCTACCTCCTCAGAAATGAATTCTGCCTCTTCCCCCCTCTTTTTATTGGCATTTTCCTCTTGTGCCTTTGCTCCCATCTTCTTAACACAACTTCTTGTTACTAGTAAATCACTTGCTGTAAATGATTCTATGGATTAGTTTCAATTCAATACCCAAGTATTTATTTAGTGCCTACCATAGGCAAGGTAATTGACTAACTACTTGGGGGAATTTAAAGATGAATAAATTGCTACCCTCAAGTAATTTCCAGTTTATCAGTGGGGCCAGACAGGGCATAAATAACTCTAGTTCCAGCAGAGGAGCACAGAGGAGAACTTGGCTTGGGCTGTCCCTGAAAAAAGGGTAGTATTTTAACTCAACCACGAGGAATAAAAAGGACTATAATGAAGAGATTTGGTTGTGTCTTATTTCTTCAAGAATGTGAAAAATAATAGAGAAGACACATCTGATGATTTTAGATAAGAAAACATAATAAACATTGTATTTACATAAGTATGTAAAAGTATATGTGAAAAAACATGAACTTAGAGGGAAGAAGGACTTGCTAAAAACTGATTTATTTTCAGGTTATAAATTATTATTTTCTTATTTAGAGTTCTAATGTTGTTGTGTTTTTTGTTAAAATTTTGATCATAGAGTAATTTTTAAAACTTTGCCTAAGCAGTTTCTGAACTATAATAGATGATGGATCCGGAATTATTAGCAAAACCAGGAACTAGAACTTAGGATTGGTCTTGAAAATAAGATAGGACCCTGAGAATGTGGGTAAAAGTTTCTACCTATCACAGCAAAAGTCTGACCGCTATTTAAGTCTGTCTCTGAATGCTCTAGGTCGTCTCAGTTTATGTCACAGTAATGAATTCTGGGCTTTGTCCCAACCCTCTGCAGTGCACAGCGGAGAGAGCAGTCGTGTCCTAAGTAAACCAAACGCTGCGGGAATCCGTCCTTTGGGCAATGTGCCTTTTACGAAGGTGATGTCAAATATTTGTGAGTTTGTTGTTTTTTTTAAAAAAATCCCAAACCTTTCTTCTGGAAAACTATTTAACAAACACAACAACAAAATAACTTGTAAACCTGAAAGTAATCCAAGTTGGACATATGTTCTATATTTTTACTCAAAACATTTCAAGTGTTTTTCATCCCCCCCTCCCCAGGTTTCGGTGTTTCAGTATTGGCAAGCATCAATGGTTTCCTAAACATCAACCAAGTTAGCATAGTTCTTTAACGCAGAAAGAGCCATTTCAACAGCGCCTTTCATGCCAAAACAAAGTATCTTTGTGCACCATCCACCCAGTTCTAGGAATAGTCTGTCCATTACCTGGAGTTCGCAGATTCCTTAAAGAGAAAAATAATTCCCTCCTTCCCGGCGACTAGTTATTATTTCCAGATATAAAATGTTGTTTAGTGTAGAGTGACCAAATTTTCCTGAATATCTATCTCCCAGGAACAAAGCTAGAATGCATTTGATTCTAAAAAAGAGAAAAAAATATTGTCTTCTCCTTTGATATTTGGATTGTATACTTACCCTAGGAGTATAGCAATGTCTTTTTAAAATGTGAGTGGGATACAGAGGTGTCAAACACACACACACACACACAAACTTGCACGGTCAATGAAGATACTATAAACTTTTACCGAAAAGTTCTGTGACTAGAAAGAATTGAAATAGTCACAATGTTAAATGTCTTGATTTACTGCAAATAGATTCCAGGCTATATCCTACTATGCTTCAAAAATAATGCTAACTGTACTGTTAGTACATCATCATACTTTTGTATTTGCCTTAATTTTTCTTATCCAGTCAGGGAGATAGATTTGGACAGTTATGTCATTCACCGCCCCCCACCCCTTGGTTTCCTGGGAGTCACCCAGGAAAGCAATGCAATCCCTGAGGAGGTTAGGGACTGAATAAGGAAACGTGCCTACTAAAAGACGGACTTGATAAACCTCTAACTTTGATGCTCTCTTTTTTTCTCAGAGAAAGGTTTTACTGTTTATTTTAGTTTTATCCTTTTCAAACAGGAATGCACAATGCCCTTTGCATTTCTTCTGCCACAGAAAAGTGGAGTATTTATGACGTGTTCCTGCTCTACAGTGAAGGTTTAAATTGTAAACTTTCCAGAAACGTCTGGTATTGTCAGTTACTGCGTTCGGATTGCTGGCTCTTTATACATACTGTGTGTACCAGTTAATAATGGGGATTTTTTTTTCAATGGATGGAGTTACTTATATGTTGATATATATGCGATTTGGTATGTATATTATTTTGTTGTACTGACAAGCTTCAAAACTTCAAGGTGTCAAATTTGCTGAAGCTGTTAACATCATTGATATTTTTACGCTTAAAAATGTCAAATTTTGCCAAAACAGGTTTGGGTTAGTGGATAGAGCATCGGTCTGCAGACTGAAAGGTCCCAGGTTCGATTCCAGTCAAGGGCATGTACCTTGGTTGTGGGCACATCCCCAGTAGGCAGCATGCAAGAGGTAGCTGATCAATGTCTCTCTCATCGATGTTTCTAACTCTCTACCTCTCTCCCTTCCTCTCTGTAAAAAATTAATAAAGCAGCCGAGACTGATTTGGCTCAGTGGATAGAGCGTCGGCCTGAGGACTGAAGGATCCCAGGTTTGATTCCGGTCTGGGGCATGTACCTTGCTTGCGGGCACATCTCCAGTGTGGGGCGTGCAGGAGGCAGCTGATCAATGTCTCTCTCTCATTGATGTTTCTGACTTTCTATCCCTCTTCCTTCCTCTCTGTAAAAAATCAGTAAAATATATATTTTTAAAAATTAATAAAATATATTTCTTTTAAAAATGTCGAATTTTGTGCCAAAAAAAGGGGGGGCATTGGCGGGAAGTTTTAATTCATTATTTTGAAGAGTTATCGTATACTTCAGGAAGCTTATGATGAACACGTTCCATCTCCAGATATTTGTGAACACTGGTTTAAACACTTTAAAAGTGATGATTTCAATGTGAAAAATACAGAACGTTCAGGTCAACCGAAAAAGTTTGAAGACCATTAATTACAAGCATTATTAGATGAAGATGCTTGTCAAACTCAAAAACAACTTGCAGAAAGATTAAACATTGCTCAGCAAACAATTTCCGATCGTTTACAAGCAATGGGAAAGATTTTAAAGGAATGAAAATGGGTGCCACATCAACTGAATGAAAAACAAACGGAAAACTGAAAAGTCATCAGTAAAATGTTGCTTCAATGGCACAAAAGGAAGTCTTTTTTGCATTGAATTATGACTAGTGATAAAAATTAGATTTATTTGAGAATCCCAATTGCACAAAATCATGGGTTGATCCAGGTCAACCATCAACATCGACTGCAAGGCCAATTAGCTTTGGAAAGAAGACAATGCTCTGTGTTGGGTGGGATCAGGAAGATGAGGTGTATTATGAGCTTCTCAAACCAGGTGAAATTGTTAATGCTGATTGCTTCTGACAACAAATAATCAATATGAACCATGCTTTGATTGTGAAAGGACCAGAATGTTCCAGAAGACACGGCAAAGTAATTTTGCTTCATGATGACGCTCCATCACACACTTCAAAACCAGTTAAAGACACGTTAAAAGATCTTGCCTGAGAAGTATTAAACCACCCACTACATTCACCAGACCTTGCTCCTTCAGATGACCACTTGTTCCGATCGATGACACACGCACTTTCTGAGCAGCACTTCAAAATATACGAAGAAGTGTAAAATTGGATCTCTGAATGGTTGGCCTCAAAGCAAGAAAAGTTCTATTGGGACGGTATCCACAAATTATCTGAAAGATGGGGAAATGTGTAGCTAGTGATAGACATTACTTTGAACAAAGCACTTTTGATATTTTCATAAAATGATCATGTTTTCTTTGATTACAAAATCCTCATTATTAACTGCTACACCTAGTACTTCTTTTCTGGGCTCCCTGTGGTCATTTCCTTCGTTGCAGGCTATATCCTGAGACATACAATGGTTTGCCTCTGGAGTATGCTACTACTTCTATCTGAGAGAAAAAAGACTGGCACGCAGGAAAAGAAGCACTCTGGCCCTGTCTGTTGGTCAGTTCAATCTTCCAGTCCAACTCTTTCAAAGTGTCCTAGGCTGCTCCTATTTGAGGGCATTCATTCATTTTTGTGATTTTGTTTTTAACACAAGTAGTTGCCAAAATTGTTCTGGGCTGACCAAAATTCCAGTGATCCATACTATATAGAATAGAACTATACAAATGATGTCTAGTTTTTGAGTATTCTCATCATTTTTGTGGGAGAATAAAAACATACTTTTTGACAGGCCCACTGAGCTCATCGACCCACAGGGTGCACGAGGGTGCCACTGTGAGCCCGGGCTGGGTGCGATCTTAGACAAACAGGGATGCCCTCCCCCAGCAGTAGAAATTCTGAATTCACTCATCCTGGCTACCTGCCCACAGACACCTAGACTGAGTAGCTTCCACGCCAGGGCTCTTCAGAGTTTGTCAGTACACCCTGCAGGCAAACACACCATGGATGCCCCTGTGAGTTGCTACTGGGAAACAGCAGCAAAAGCTGAGTCTGCCTACCCCACAGCTACAGAACTCTGGACATCACAGTCACGCTTTTCCAGAGTGCAGGCCCCCTGAGCCTCATCACCCCAACAGACGGTGCCTGGGTGCCACTGTGAGTCCCCACTGGGCACGTGTGACTTCAATCAAGGGTACAAAATAGCAAAAATTGGGACACCCACCTCCATGGCTGCTGACTTCTAGACACTGTAGTTGTGCCTCTCCACCTCACAAGTCTACAGCAAGAGAACCCAATAGCTAAAGTAGGGAGCCACATTAGATTACCAAGCCCAAGAGAACTGAGAAATTACACCAGTAGCACTATGCCCAAAAGAACTTAGGTAGCAAAGCAATTGGATCTCCAATTAAAACATTTCAGCAAAATATGGGAAGACAAAAAAACAATCCCAAGAAAAAGAGGAATCACCAGAAAGGGAGTTAAATGAAACTGAAGCAAGTAACATGTCAGAGAGAGAATTCAGAATAATGGTTACAAAAATGCTCAAACAGCTCAATGACAAATATACACAACTCAAGGACAAATGCACACAACTCAACAAGAATTATAAAGTGTTGTATGAGAATGTCACTAATATGAAAAGGAACCAAGAGGAAATGGAGAACAACACAGCTGCAATAGAGAAGACAATGGAAGGTTAAAACAGTAGACTAGAAGAGGCTGAGGATCACATCAGCGAATTAGAACACAAGGTAGGAAAAAACACACAAGTACAGCAGCAACTGTAAAGAAAATTTAAAAAGCAAGAGGAGAGCTTAAGGGAGCTTTGGAACAACACGTAATTAAACAACATGCACATAATAGGGATACCAGAAGAAGAGGAAGAGACTAAGGAATAGGAAACCTGTTTGAAGAAATAAAAATTTCCTTGATATTGGCAAGAAAAAAAATACGCAAGTCCAAGAAACACATAAAGTTCCATACAAGATGAACCTCAAAAAGCTAACACCAAGACACTTCATCATTAAACTGGCAAACACCAGCGACCAAGAAAGAATTTTAAAGACAGCCAGAGAGAAACAAAATTACCTACAAAGGATCTCCTATTAGAATATGAACAAATTTCTCAACAGAAACACACCAGGCCAGAAGGGAATAGAATGAAATATTCAAAGTGATGCAAAGCAAGGGAATGAATCCAAGAATACTATATCCAGCAAGGCTATCATTCAAAATTGAAGGTGGAATCAAGAGCTTCACAGATTAAAAAAGGGCTGAAGAGTTTATTACGACTAAGCCAGCAATGCAATAAATGCTGAAGAGGATCTGTTATAAAAAGAAGAAATAGAAAGGGAAGAAGAAACACAAACATTAAGAATAAAAATGGTGACAAGTATTTATCAATAATAACATTAAATGTAAATGGATTAAATGCTCTAATCAAAAGACATAGGGTAGCTGAATGAATAAAACATGACCCACATATTTGCTGTCTGCAAGAGACCCACCTCAGAATAAAGGATTCACATAGACTGAGAGTGAAGGGATAGGAAAAATTTTTTCAGGCAAATTTAAATAAGAAAAAAGCTGGGGTTGCAATGCTCATATCTGACAAAATAGACCTCAAAGTAAAGGCCATAACAAGAGATAATGAAGTCCACTACATAATATTAAAGGGAACAATTCAACAAGAAGATATAACTCTGGTAAACATATATGCACCCAATACAGGAGCACCCAAATACATAAAATAATTTCTGGAAGATATCAAGGGAGAGACTGATAGCAATACAATCATAGTAAGGGACTTTAATACCCCACTGACACCACTGGATAAATCCTCTAAACAAACAAACAAAAAAAATCAGCAAAGAAACAGCAATTCTAAATGACACACTAGATCAGATGGACTTAATTGACACCTTCACAATATTTCATGCCAAAGCTACAGAACACATATTCTTCTCCAGTGCACCTAGGACACTTTCAAAGATAGACAACATATTAGGACACAGGCAAAGTCTCTTCAAATTCAAGAGGACAGAAATCCTAACAAGTATCTTCTCAGATCACAATGGCATAAAACTAGAAATCAACTACAATAAAAACAATGAAAAAAAAAAGAAAAGCAAACACTTGGATGCTAAATAACATGCTATTAAATAAACAATGATTAGGTTACCAAAGAGATCAAAGAATAAATTAAAAGCATCTTGGAAACAAATGACAATAAAACCACAACAATCCAAAATCTATGGGATACAATGAAAGCAGTCCTGAGAGGGAACTTCATACCTCTACAGGCCTACCTCAAAACAACAACAACAAAATAAGAAAAACTGGTAATAAATTATCTAACCTTGCAACTTAAAGAATTTGAAAGGGAGCAACAAGAAAAGCCCACAGTATCCAGAAGGGAGGAAATAATAAAGATCAGAGCAGAAATAAATGACATAGAAATAAACAAAAAAACAAAATACAATACAAAAACCAATGAAACCAAGAGCTAGTTCTTTGAAAGAATAAACAAGATGGATGAACCTCTAGCTAAGCTCCCCTAGAAACAAAGAGAAAGGACCCAAATAAACAAAATCAGAAATGAAAGAGGTGAAGTAAAAACTGACCCCACTGATATACAAAGGACTGTAAAAAAAATACTATGAACAACTCTACTCCAATAAACTAGACAACTTCGACAAAATGGACACATTCCTAGAAAAATACAAGATTCTAAAACTCTATTGGGAGGAATCAAAAAACCTGAATAGGCCAATAACTACTAATGTAATTGAAACAGTAATCAAAAAACTTTCAGCACACAAAAGCCCTGGACCAGATGGCTTCCCAAGGGAGTTTTACCAAACATTCAAAGAAGAACTAAAACCAATCCTCCTCAGACTATTCCAAAAAATTCAAGAGGAAGGCACACTTCCAAGCTCTTTCTATGAAGCCAGCATCACCCTAATACCAAAACCAGATAAAGATAACACAATGAAAGAGAATTACAGGCCACTATCCCTGATGAACATAGATGCTAAAATCCTCAACAAAATACTGGCAAACCAGATCCAGCATTACATTAGAAAGATCATATACCATGACCAAGTGGGATTTATTCCAGGGATGAAAAGCTGGTAAAATGTCCACAAATCAATAAAAGTGATACATCACATACACAAAATGAGAGACAAAAAATCACATAATCATATCAATTGAGGCAGAAAAGGCATTTGACAAAGTCCAACACCCTTTTTTAATAAAAAAAAAAATGCTCAGCAAAGTGGAAATAGAAGGATCATACCTCAACATAATAAAATCCATATATGACAAATCCACAGCTACTCAATGAGCAAAAACTAAAACCATTTCCCTTAAGAACAGGAAGAAGACAGTAATGGTCTTTTCACCACTCCTGTTCATCATAGCACTGAAAGTGCTAGCCAAACTGATCGGACAAGAAGAAATAAAAGGCATCCAAACTGGAAAAGAAGAAGTAAAATTGTCATTATTTGCAGATGACATGATACTGTACATAAAAAATCCCAAAGACTCCATCAAAAAATTATTAGACTTAATAAATGAATTTGGCAATGTAGCATGATACAAAATTAATACCAAGAAATATGGCATTTTTATCCACCAATAGTGAACTTGCAGAAAGAGAGGTTTAAAAAACAATCCCATTTACCATTGCACACAAAAAATTAAGATACCTAGGAATAAACTTAACTAAGGAGGTAAAAGACCTCTACTCAGAAAACTACAGGATATTGAAAAAAGAAATAGAGGAAGACATAAACAGATGGAAGAACATATCGTATTCATGGAATGGTAGAATCAACATCATTAAAATGTCCATACTACCCAAAGCAATCTATAGAATTCAATAAATTCCCCATCAAAATACCAAAGGCATATTTCAAAGACCTGGAAAGAACTCTCCAAAAATTCATCTGGAATTTAAAAAAAGACCCCGACTATCCACAGCAATCCTGAGAGAGAAGAATAAAGTAGGTGGGATCTCAATATCAGATTTCAAGATGTATTACAAAGTCACTGTTCTCAAAACTGCCTGGTACTGGCACAAGAACAGGCATATAGACCAATGGAATAGAATAGAGAACCCAGAATTCGACCCAAAACAGTATGCTCAATTAATATTTGACAAAGAAGGCATGAACATACAATGAAGTCAAGATAGTCTCTTCAATAAATGGTGTTGGGAAAATTGGACAGATACATGCAAAAAATGAAACGACCACCAACTTACACTGTTCACAAAAATAAACTCAAAATGGATAAAGGACTTAAACATAAGATGGGAAACCATCAAAATATTGGAGGAATCCACAGGCAGCAAAATCTCAGACATATGCCAAAACAGTATCCTCACCAACACAGCTCCTAGGGCAATGAAAACTAAAGAGAAAATAAACAAATGGGACTACATCAAAATAAAAAGCTTCTGCACAGCAAAAAAAACAATTCACAAAACAACAAGAAAACCCACTGCATGGGAGAACACATTTGACAACAATATCTCCGATAGGGGTTAATTTCCAGCATTTACAGGGAACTCATACAACTTAACAAAAGGAAGACAAAGAATCCAGTAAAAAAATGGGCAACGGACCTAAATAGATACTTTTCTAAAGAGTACATAAGGAAGGCAAAGAGACATGTGAAAATATGCTCAAAGTCACTAAATATCTAAGAGATGCAAATCAAAACAACAATGCGATACCATCTCACAGCTGTCAGAACAGCAATCATCATCAAATCAACAAACGATTAAGTATTGGCGAGGATGCGGAGAAAAAGGAACCCTCATGCACTGCTGGTGGGAATGCAGACCCGTGCAGCCACTGTGGAGAACAGTATGGAGTTTCCTCAAAACACTAAAAATGGACCTGCCATTTGACCCAGAAATCCCACTCCTTGGAATATATCCCAAGAAACTAGAAACACTAATCAGAGAGGATATATGCACCCCTATGTTCATAGTAGCACAATGGGGAAATAAGGATACATTTGTAATATTTTAATCAATAAAAAAATAAAAATAAAAAAGAAACATATCTTCCTTAAACCAAATAAATCTGGTTTGGAACTCACCTTCTAGAACTAATAGGAAACTGGGTATCAGTTATATTGGGGATCTGGAGTGTGGGGATGTGTTTGATGACAGTCTTGGGAGTCTCTTGTACGGTTGAGATTTTTTAAAAAACATTTGGAAAAGTAAAAAAAAAAATTAAACTTTGTCTTATTAGCCAAATATGGTCGATGTTAACATTTCCATACATTTTTTTTCTTGGATATACTATATTTATTCTTTGTGCTCTCCAAATTTAATTTGCTATCTTGTCTTGCAGTCCCATAACATGAGCATTTTCCACATCACTACCACATGTATCATCATTTCTGAATATTGTATAACACTGCAGAAAGTAGATGAGTCACTCTTAACCTGTGGAAACTGATTCCAATGTTGTGCTATTATAAGTAATGTGGTTATGAATATCTTCACACATGAAGCTTATTTTGTATTTCAGCTTACTTCCTTAGGATAGACTCCCAGAATTGGAATTATCGGGTCAGAGTATGTGATTATTATAGGACTCTTGACTGTTTTCCAAAAGCCATATTTACTTACAGTCCAAGATACTAACCACTTGCCACACCTTGCTCTATGAATGCCATCATTTAAAAACACAAAAACAAGCATCCAAACTAAAACATGAAAACCTATAAAACTTTTGCTTTTATTGTGATAAGCAAAAATGGCAGTATTATTTTAATGTGTGGTTTTATTTATTTACTAGAGGCCCAGTGCACAACATCTGTGCATGGATCCCTTGCCGTCACCACCTGCCGCCTCTCTCTGCGGGGCGACCAGCGGGGCCCCAGCTGGCACCCACCTTGGCTGGCCTGGGGCCTGTGGGCTGGCAGCAGCTCCCGTGTTGAGCACCTGCCCCCTGGTGGTCAGTGCATGTCACAGTGACCGGTCGTTCTGCTCACTATGTTGACTCGATTTGCATATTAGGCTTTTATTATATAGGATTTTACTAACTGTAACCTTTAACATATATCAGCATAAATATTTGTTGTTGTTCCCTTTTCTGTAAATCTGCCAGCCATGTGCTGACCTGTAATAACTGGGTGCTGTGTACATGCTCTGCAGTATTCATGGAGATTACATAACATTCCATGTGAAGTCAGAATAGTTTCCAGCAAGATGAGCCAAAGCAACAAGCCTGGATCCAGAATCCAACCCTGAACAGATGTTGGCTTGGCAGCCTCCTTGCACTAATTAACATAAGAAAGCAGGGCAATTAAAAAAAAAATGCAAGCAGACCTCACATCCATGAGTCATGGTTCTGTAAATGTCCCAAACCATCTGGGTAACGGGGCTCCACGCCTCCATTTTGAGAAAGACCAGCGTGACAGTACGAAAGGCAGGACACCGACCCCCTGACTCTTAAATCACCTCTCATTCTCTACCTTTCAAGAACAGATAGTGACGTAACTGTCGCAAACCCGCTTTCCCGGGATCCCATACTTCGCATAGGCACATACCACACTTTGTTTACCTTGGTAGTCTAGGAAACCACCAGGACCTTGCCTTGCATCCAGTGAGCACTTAGAATTTTGTTTGTTGAAATAAACGGAAACAGAATAATCAAAGGCCTGGCAGATGTCTGACTCCCAGCCAGAGGATGTCTCTTCATCGTACTGGTAGTTGTTTATCGTTACAACAAACAGCTCTGTCTAAAGTCCTGCTGGTGGTGGGAAGTCTGGCATGGGAAACGCACCAGCCACACCGCAGATGAAGAGCGAGAGAGAGAGAGAGAGAGAGAGAGAGAGAGAGAGAGAACAGTGCTTGGCCTCTGAGGCAGGTGGAAGGCCTTCCCCGCACGCATGGTCCTCGCCCACAAAGTTGACTGGGATATGCGGCAAACTGTGACTTCAGTTGGATCAACAAAACTGGAAATAGACTATCATTTTAATGCGTGTTATTTTAACTGATGAGTATTCGTCTCCCCCAATAAACAGAGGGCAACAGGCAGTTCTCAAAGGGAAAAGAGAGGAGTGTCCCACCTCAATTAGTAACCTAGAGATTTTCATTTGAGTGCCTCAGTATTATCTTTGATTGCGTATTTTCAAAGCACCTTAACTAAGATCAACTCCACATTTTAGGAAACATGCCAACTGCCTTCAATTCCACACCATTCCTTTTGCAAAACCGAAATCTTCACTAAGTCAATGGACTGGCAAAGAATTTGCTAAAATACTTAAAAAAAGAATGCAAGATTCTTCAAAGAACCCAGTATCTTCTAATGGGGAATGATATTTAGAAGCCAAGATCCAAACTGCAGATGATAATTAGTGCATCTAGGCCCTATCAGAGTTATTAAATACACACATACATATAATTTTATATTTATATATTACATAAATCTAATATATATTTAAATATTTTAAAATATAAAACATATTTAAGATATTTTTTCCTTTATTTTAAAGCTGATCATTTCAAACTGATGTCTCCAATTCCAAGCCAATGCTAAAGGGTTCTTTCTCAATCCCCTCTCTCCATATTTATCTCTTTCCTCTTATGGGAGCAAATAGATATCAACATATATTTATTTGCTTTATTTTTCAATACATACGTGAGAGTTTCTTCATTGTCACATCAACAAACTAGCAACAATAAAAACAAACACTACAGAAAGATCAAGATTTATTTGAAATTCTCTTTGTACTGAGAATACTGTATATTTTGCTAAGCATAGTCAAAGCACTGTGTTTAAAGTTTCTTGAACTAATTTTTCTGTGTCTTTAGGCAATCAATTTTATAAGTTAGCTCCTTTATTTCCATTTATAGTCTATATTCAGGCTTACTTTCTTTTTGATCTTTTAAAATTTTTACAAGTAAAATGTTAAAATGGTTCAAAAGTCAAAACTGTGTCGAAGGGTATATAGTCAGAGCATTTTTATTCCGACTTTACCTTCCACCCCATTACCACCCATCCCCACAGGTAACCATAGCACTCTTTTTGGTGTATCCTACTTATTTATCTTTTTGCAAAATTAAGCACTTCTATTCATATATCATCCTCTTCTTTCATACTCTGTTTCAAAATATTTTTAATCAAGTTGAAGAGATAAAGCATTCCCACATAACATGTTAAATAAAGAACGCAAGGCAAACTATCAGTGACAAAAGCAGTCCAGAAATCACAGACACCTAGTACTAAGCATTCTGCTGGTCTTCAGTCAAGTTGCCAGAGGTATTCAGATTGTAAACGAACTTTAACCATCAGTTCAAACTTGCGCAGAATCCAAAAAGCCATAAAGATCCAAAAATTTGCATTACCAAATACATAACAGAGTAAGAATAGAATTTTCAAAATTACCTAAGGCAAGTTGTAGTCAAGTTTTGACTTATGGTTGGCCATGAAATGTGCTATGCACTTGACAAGAAGGATTATCACTATGTGGAATTCACTGAAAATCATAAAATCCACCTTAGAATGTTAAAAATGTTTAGTAAGAGTAGATATAAGCCAAACGTTCTTTTTATAACAGGATATAAAAGCTAATACTCCACTTTAAAATAGAAGACTTACAACAAAGAGTTCTAATAAGTAACTCTAACTGGCCTTTATTAAAATCTTTATTAGTGATATGACATTTAACTGGAAATGGATTAAATATCCCAACATGATTATTTCTGGATTTAAAAGTAATTAAGTAAAGCCACATCTGATTTTGCATAAGATTATCATAAACTTAGTGGATTAGAGAGTAAAATGTGTTTGTAGAAAAATATTAAAATTGTATTACTATTTTAATACTATAGAATACTGATAACATATACTGAGCACCATACCCAGTTTGTTGTATGTGTCATTTTGCTCTTTCTTCATATGAGCTTATTTTTATTATAATCAGCATTATTATTCCCATTTTGCAAATTATGAAACTAAGGTAGTTTGAAAGCTAAGTAAATTCTTTAGGGTCACAGGGCAATAAAATATTGTCTATGCAGCTTAAAAATTAGGGTTAAGTCACTTATATGTTATTTTCAATCAATATTATATATATGTTATTTTTAAGTCAAATGATTCTGACAAGGTAGATAATAAAAACAGAGACCCAACTCCCCCCTTTATTATTATTTTTTTATTGATTTTTTACAGAGAGGAAGGGAGAGGGATAGAGAGCTAGAAACATTGATGAGAGAGAGACAATGATCAGCTGCCTCCTGCACGCCCCCTACTGGGGATGTGCCCGCAACCAGGATACATGCCCTTGGCCGGAATTGAACCTGGGACCTTTCAGTCCACAGGCTGACGCTCTATCCACTGAGTCAAACCAGTTTCGGCCCCCCTTTATTCTGAGAGAGAAAAAGTTTTCAACTCTCATCTATTTCTTTTGTTATTACCTTTATATTTTTAGAGAATAGTCTTATGTTTTTATATTAGATTTAAACTTAGAACTCTCATACCTTTCTCATCATTTTACTTATTTCATCCACCTAAGAATTATAACACAACTTTTTGTTAATTAATATCCCATATGTAGAATACTGTGACTACAAGTATACACTATCTGTTGCAGAGCCTACTAGTATATTATAATGACATTTAATTTTTTATATAACTACAAGAGGCCTGATGCACAAAAGATTTGTGCAAGAATGAGCCTTCCTTCCCCTGGCTGCTGGCACCGTCTTCGCTCTGGCTCAGAGCCACCTTTCTGCCTTCGCTCTGGTCCGGAGCTATCTTTCCGCCTCCATGGTAACAACACAGGCATCCCACCCCGCCCCTGGCCGCTCGGCACCTGCCTATGCAAATTAATTCACCATCTTTGTTGGGTTAATTTGCATATTCACACTTGATTGGCTGGTGGGTATCACGAAAGTATGGTAAATTTGCATCTTTCTCTTTTATTAGAGTAGCTTGCATTCCTAAGACATTTTGTTTTCCTATTTTCTATATATACTATCACTAATATTACTTAAAATTCTCCAACTGGATTATAAAATTTCCCTGAAGGTTATTTTCTACATCATCAGAACAAACTCATCAAGTTCCATTTCCTCTTTCTGAGAGCACACTTTCTGGAGCCTCTGTCCTCCTGCTGTAACATGGACTGGTGCTGCGTCTGCAACTCTTCCATGTTGGAGCCCACAGCTTCCTGATTGCATGTTACCCGTTATTTTGCTTCATCTCCCCCATGTTGGTGGAGAGCATCGTCAGGGAGGCATCACACAATCCATATTTCAGTGTGTGGCGGTGAGAAGTTGAATGAAGATCTGTGAGCCAGCCTTGCTGGCTGATTTCATCACTGTAATCATGTGGCAAGCAAAGTGGCCTTCTGGCTGGGAAATTGCTCTTCAGCAACCATAGGTGCTTCCCCTGGTGCTATCCACTCTCCAGAGAAGAGTCCCCCAGTGTTAGACCGGGAAGTGGGGGACAGCTGCCAGTGCTGGAGCCAGCGGGTCTGGAGGATTCATTGGCCTTTCTGTGCACTTGCCCACAGACGCGATTTTCACTGCAGTGCTCCTCTCTCATCACTCGGGGCCTGCATCAACTCCCCCCCCCAAAAAAAAGCTCCAATTACTCTGACAGAGAGGGAATCACCCAACTGTGCGGGGTTCAGAAAGGTTAGGGGGTGAGGTTCCTCTTCCTTATTCAGATTTTCCACTGACCCTACTACTTCCAGCTCTACAACTCATCACCACCTCCTAAATCACCGGGCTCCTCCTGTTTCAAAGACTTTCTGAGATTCCCTGGTGCAGACTTCACATCGTCGGTATCCCCCCTTTTGTAAGCACTGAAGTTTCAAATAGCCCTGTTAAGTCAGCTGTCCCTCCATCCATTTTCTTCTTTAGAAAGAGGTATGGGTTTCTGGCCCACGGCTGTCTTTCCCCTGGATCTTGTTCTGCTTGTGGGTTGAACTCCAAGTTTTGTGAATGCTAACATGTTTGGAGAGCCTTTAACTAAAACAAACAAGCTGTTATGTTTTCAATGAAAATTCTTGTACTCAAGGAGATTTGTCCTTGAAGTAATATAATGAGCTCATTCTGGTATATCAAAATAAGGTATGAATTAAGCTGAGTAAATAATTCTTTTTCTTTTTTTTTACTGAATACTAATGCCCTCGGGATTACCAGGAAGTCACTTAATCTTATGAAAATAAAGAAAACTGTAACTTTCCTCAAATACAGTAATACCTCTTGGTTCTATGCTTCATTAATTGTTGCTAATGCCTCTATAAAGAACACAAAGCTCTGCTTAAAACTTACATGTTACTCTATCACATACTCCAGAATAGCTAGCATTAAAAATAACTAGTGGTCCTACTTACAGAAACTCTAATTCTCTTAGGTTGGGTATAACCTAATAGTGCATAACCAATAGTGCACAATAGATTTTCAGATGCATTTCCAGAGCTAAATGCATATGAAAATTTTATTAAGGGAGATAATTTTTTTTAATGTATTTTATTGACTTTTCACAGAGAGGAAGGGAGAGGGATAGAAAGTTAGAAACATCGATTTAAGAGAGACATCGATCAGCTGCTTCCTGTATGCCCCCTACTGGGGATGTGCCCGCAACCAATGTACATGCCCTTGACCGGAATCGAACCTGGCACCTTTCAGTCCGCAGGCCGACGCTCTACCCACTGAGCCAAACCAGTTTCGGCAATGTGGCAACTTTTGTTAAGTAAATGATTCTCTATTATTATTGGCTTTGAAATTCTATATATTTTATTTTAACCTTTTACCATCGAATGTGCTAATCCATTTATAATGCTATACTTGTGCCAAAAGAACTACTGAACACAATTTGGATAGAAAGGTTAAAGTGATCGGTGCCTACACTGTAAAAATATACACACAGTTAAAACGTAGTAACTTCTCAAAATACCAGTGACATTTTAACATACATAACTAAGGAAGGAATTAAACCCCTATTTTAATAATAGGATCATATGTACTTGAGCTTAAAGGCCTATAACACCCATGATCCTTGGACCAAGCAGAGAGAAATGTGTATACTTCCCAAAATATCATTATGTATCCAGAAACCTTTCTTAGCCCGTGACAGGTTATTTTCTTTAGTGTATGCATTCATATACCTATTTTCTATACCTGATATATAATTCCACAGGACCCTACAGCGACTTACGATAAGAAAAACAAGTACAATCCAGTTGAAAAATAGGGCCCAAGAACACCTATCTGGCAGTTCACGAAGAGCTAATGTTGATGAAACAGCTTGCTGAAGACAGCCCTAATTAAGCCCCATATTTCACTTTGCTTTTCCTAGTGCCAAGACAAATGGGAAAAGCCATGGCATAAATAGCTGTGATTGTCCAATTTTTGAAGAAGCATTCTAACTCATTGGGAGAAAGGTGTTTTTTTTCCACGTGAATTTCTAAGAGAATTTATATGCCATTTCATACGTTGGATACCATGAAAGGCAGAGTCATCAAATGTCATCTTCAAAAGATATCTTCAGCTGGAACCGGTTTGGCTCAGGGGACAGAGCCATCGGCCTGCGGACTGAAAAGTCCCAGGTTTGATCCCAGTCAAGGGCATGTATCTTTTTTTAAAAAAATATATATATATTTTATTGATTTTTTTACAGAGAGGAAGAGAGAGGTACAGAGAGTTAGAAACATCGATGAGAGAGAGAGACATCGAACAGCTGCTTCTTGCACGACCCCTACTGGGGATGTGCCCGCAACTAAGGTACATGCCCTTGACCGGAATTGAAACCAGGACCTTTCAGTCCACAGATCGATGCTCTATCCACTGAGCCAAACCAGTTGTATCTTGGTTGCGGGCACATCCCCAGTGGGGGGCGGTGTGCAGGAGGCAGCTGATAGATGTTTCTAGCTCTCTATCCCTCTCTTTTCCTCTCTGTAAAAAAAAAAAAAAATCAATAAAATATATTTTTAAAAAAAGAGAGAGAGAAGATATCTTCATTTGGCCATGTCTTTTTTCTTTTTAGTTGTATTTAAAGCTAAGATTTATGATAGCAAAAGGGAAAATAAGGAAAGAGAAAAAGTGCATGGAGAGTCTAAATCAGTGGTTCTCAACCTTCCTAATGCCACGACCCTTTAATACAGTTCCTCATGTTGTGGTGACCCCCAACCATAAAATTATTTTCGTTGCTACTTCGCAACTGTAATTTTGCTACTGTTATGAGTCGTAATGTAAATATCTGATATGCGGGATGTATTTTCACTGTTACAAATTGAACATAATTAAAGCATAGTGACAATCACAATTAGACATTGTGAAATATTTATTTCTAATTACAAATAAGTGAAATTTTGTCTTGAAGCATGGTGTAGCTTCTTGTAGCATGGTGTAATATAACAACAGTAAACTACATTGCTACACTTTCCGATGGTTTTAGGCGACCCCTGTGAAAGGCTCGTTTGATCCCCAAAGGGGTCGCGACCCACAGGTTGAGAACCACTGGTCTAGATAAAGCCAGGTGCAAGTTTCCAAGAGTGCTCTTCCCACGGAGTCGCAGAACACAGGCTGAGTCTGCCAGCAACAGACAAGGTGTGTGAGAATCCTGGTTCATTCAAGACCTCAGTGCCCACAGTGCCTGCAAACTTCCTCTGCCTGGCATCTACCAAAATTCCAGACTCCCAGAAGGAAAGCAGGTTTTCAGGAAAAATTATATTGTGTGCACAGTGTAAGGACAGTGATGCACTCTTAGGGAAAGGTTTGTATCAGGGTAAGAAAATGCTCACCACTCAAGTTTCCACATGTCAGCCATGGGGCCAACTTGCAAGCAGGCTCAAGCCTGCTATGCTAAACTCTTTTCGGAACAGATTCCATTAAACTAAGTACTAACCACCCACTGAATTGATTTCACAACTCAATAATGAGTTTGAAAACACAGTTTTAAGTATCCCTTTTTGAACAGAAAATACTGACACCCTCTTTCCCAAAAGGGCCTTCATTTTTCAGTTCCCTTGCACCGTAAAGTTTGTCAGAGTGCTTTATGGTCTATCTTACTTTCTTACTTCCAACTCAATGTTTAATATTTTCGAGAAACTTTCAGATCTAGAAAAGTACAAATAATGAAAAGCATATTCCTAGCTATTAATAGTAATAGCTATTAATTGGTTATATTTGCTTACACTTTCATTTATGTTTGTATTTTAAAAAATAAAATATGTAGTACAAATACTGACGTCTTCTTTAATCATCCCCATTATTCTCATTTTCTTATTTCTTCTTCCAATGGCATCCACTGTCATTAGATTGGCAGGTCTTCAAGTTCACTTTATACTTTTATGAACAAGTGTATCCAATTGAATAGACAGTCCACGTATAGTATTCTGTGTCATGCCTTTTTCCCTCAACATATTTTGAGACTTACTTAAAGTTGGCAAATGAAGATTTAATTTTTTCAATTGAAATGTTATATAATATCCCATTATATGACTATATCCTATTTTATTAATACAATCTGTTTTGGGTGGACTTTGAGGTTGTTTCCAAATATTAGTTCTTAGAAATAGTTTCCTCATGAATAGCCCTGCAATGTTAGTTATGTGTGAATGAGTATCTCCAGAAGTAAAATTCTTGAGTCCTGGGAGAACTATCTCCTTTCTGACATTACTGTTTTCTTTACGATGATGTGAGGCTCAATCAGTGTCGTTCGGTGGTTGAGTGCTGACCCATGAACCAGGAGGTCATGGCACAAGCCCGGGTTGTGGGCTCAGTTCTCAGAAGGGGGCATGCAGGAGGCAGTCAATCAATGATTCTCTCTCATCACTGATGTTTCCATCTTCCTATCCTTCTCCCTTCCTTTCTGAAAGCAATGAAAACATGCTTTAAAAAATTTAAGATGATGTGAAAATATGGAAAATACAGCCAACATAACTATATATGGTAGTATCCATATTTATCCACTATGTGATTCCATATGTACATATAGTTTAAATAAAATATAATAAAAATAAGAGATCATATTATATACACTACTGAAATTTCACATTCATAATTACTATATCATAACCACATTTCCTGTCTAAAATATTTTAAAGTGCTGCATACATGGCTGTCTCATTATTTTTTAAAAATATATTTTAGTAATTTTTTTATAGAGAGGAAGGGAGAGGGATAGTTAGAAACATCAATGAGAGAGAAATATTGATCAGCTGCCTCCTGCATACTACCTATTGGGTATGTGCCTGCAACCAAGGTACATGCCCTTGACTGGAATCAAACCTAGGACCCTTGAGTCTGCAGGCTGTTGCTCTCTCCATTAAACCAAACCAGTTAGGGTGGCTGTCTCATTACTGAACCAATATCTACTATTCAGCATTTAGTGTTTCCATATTTTCTCTATTTTATAACACTAGAGGCCGATGAATGAAATGTGTGTGCTGAGGTGAGGGGGTCCCTCGGCCCAGCCTGTCCCCTCTCACAGTCCGGGAGCCTAAGCCTCAGTCTGGCCTCCCTCTATGGGAGGTAACCAGCTGATCAGGGGAAGGCACCACCCCCATCATCCCACTGCTGCTGCCACTGCCAGTCGCACAGCCACCAAGGTGTTTTCATCAACACAGACCCAGTCTCTTCACCATGAAAAAATGACAACTTTCTTTAGGCCTTTTCAAGGTGTACCTTTCATAGGATATGACATTTCTTCCTTTCTTTCTTTATTTTTTTATCCTGACCTGAGGATATGTTTCCATTAAGAGAGAGGGAAAGACAGAGAGAAACATCAATGTGAGAGGGACATTTCGATTGGTTGCCTCCTGCATGAGCCCTGACCTGGGCCCCGGCCAGGGAGGAGCCTGCAACCTAGGTACATGCCCTTGATCAGAATCAAACCCAGACCCTGAGGTCCGCAGGCCGAGGCTCTATCCACTGAGCCAAACTGGCTCGGGTAAGATATGACAAAACCTTAGATCACCTTCTTGGATTATTATCCAAGTTACCAAGAACACTGCAAGTGGCGGTGTACAGGGAGCTTAGCCAATGAGCGGTCAGAAATGGGGTTTCCTCTGCAGCACATGCAGAGGCCCCCCTGGTGTGTGTCCACTGGGGTGGGGGCGTGCTCCAAGCCATGCCCTGGCAGCTCAGAGCATGACCCCTTGGAGCACGCGCCCCCCGTCCCCCGCCCCCTGGTGTGTGTCCACTCCAGCCTGCCCCAACCCCAGCCTCCCTGCGGCCGCTGGGGCTGGGGTGACACACAATCCCCTCCCACCTGTCTGCACGCACAGCTCCTCCTGAGCTGGTCTTGATGCACCCTCCTCCTGAGCCACTCATGACACCTTAAGGTGTCCTGGCTAATTTGCATATTACCTTTTTGTGTGTATATATATATATATATATATATATATATATATATATAGTGGCGAATATTTGTGTGTGCATCTGTGTGCATTTTTTTATTATCTTAGGGAAGCTCATATAATTGCTGACTGTAAAAGTATGAACTTTTAAAAAGATGTCTGATACAACTAATAAATAACTATTTTTACAGTCACTAATTACACGAAAAGAGATTTTTTACAAGGATCCAAGTCATGCAGGCCAGATTTATAGTTTTCTGAAGACATGACTTCAGACAGGATACTTTAAATGTGTCCCTTTCTTTTCTAGAACATCGACAATTTTTGTTGACCTTCTAATGAACAATAGGTAGTATACGCATCGATGTCAAGAACCTGCTAGGTGGTTGCTAAGTCACTGGGTATTTCCATGGCCATGTTGATGGCTTCCTATGAAAAGAAAAACATGTGACTAAAAAGATAGGTAGTTGCAGGACCAGCTCCTCTCGGAACACAGGGGTCAACGTGTTCATCAGGAAGCAGCTTTGGATTTGCTCATAAATTCAATCAAGCGAAGGACGAAGTCCTCATCAATGCTCTACTATAAATTATGTAGGACACAGGCGATCTTGACCTAAAAGAGTATTAACTTTTAATTAAAAAGAGTAACTTCCCCATGTTACAAAAATGGATTCTTTAGAAAATTGTACCCCAGGTAAATGAGTCATTAGAAGAATGGAAGTCTTCGTTACTGTCCATCAGAATGCCAAGTGTCTGACAAAAATGTAAAGTTTGATTTCTGAGCTGTTTCTGACAATAACTGGCTAAAAGATTCAGTTATCTCTTGAGGCTGATTATTCTATCACCAGTTGGATGATTTAATAAGTACACAGAAGAATTCATATCCTATCCCTACCATCAATCAGGATACTGCTCAATTAATAGCTGCGCAAAGTAATTTAATCATAATGTTAAATAGGGGAAGCAGAACTGTACACCAGATATAATTTGATTTATTTAGATGCGCCTTGCTTTCATCAGCAACACGTACCTCACAGAGTTTTCCTGAGGATTTAGGGAGCTCATGCGTGCATGGCATTTAGAGTCGCACCTGGCATGCAGTACAAATTTAGTAAGTATCAGCTATTATTATCATGATTATTCAAAATCTCTTCCTATCTACTCTCCAGTGGTGTTTTGATAAAAGCACAGAAGAGCTTCCATCTATCCTGGAATACCTAGTTCACTCAGAGCCATCCATCTTGGCCCAATCTAGGGAACACTGTGAATGATACTTCCTGGGGCTGTCTATCTGAATGGCACACACTCTGGAATAACATATAAGCCCTGAATTTTATCCAGATACAGTTCCCATTTTGAGAATAACAAGTTAAGTAAAAATCATATATGTAATTTACATATATATATGTAAACTGAGACTGGCTGACCTCATATAACTTGCATATGCAGTTTGGATGGATTGTATTTCTAGGATTTATATTAATTTCCCAAATAATTAATTTTCTATCTTAAAGCAATGACTAGTAACTGCTTTTCTTTATTGGTGGTGTTACATGTCATTTACCTTACAAACATTATCCTGCAGGTAAATAATGAGCATGTGGGGATTTGGACCTTGAACTACTTACTTCACAAAAAGTCTTGTGCCCTTTCAAGTTGCCACTCACTGAATGATTAAAATACTATGAATATACATGGAGTATTCTTATCATATCCCTTGTCTCAGAATTCGTAAAATATTCTCTTTGCTGTATTACTTCACATGAACTAGATATGGTAGATGAATAAGGACTGTGCATTAAGAAACAGCAGAAGCGTTCAGACATTTTTTAGCCCAATCATACTTCCCAAATTCTGTAAGGTCAGATACTCAAACTTAAAAATCTTTGTTCTGTTATGCTTGCCAGGACAGGACTTTATAATGCTTTATTTTAGTACTAGAGGCCTGGTGCATGTGCGCTGGTGGGATCCCTTGGCCTGGCCTGTGAGGATTGGGCTAAAACCGGCTCTCTGACATCCCCCACAGGGTCCCGGATTGCAAGAGGGTTGTTCTTGGGTGACACACCCCGGAATCGGGCTCCCTCCTCTCTGGATCCAGGTGCATCACCCGAGAACACCAGCTACCAAGTCACTGCAGCTCTGCAGCTCCTGTGTAGAACATCTGCCTCCTGCTGGTCAGTGCACGTCATAGCTACTGGTCAGACAGTCGGATGGTCGGATGGTCACTTAGGCTTTTATATATAGAGAGAGATGTATATTATATATACAGTGTCCCAAAATAATGTATACACACTCTAACAGCTTAGAGATCAATTTTGAAAATGAAATATTTTTTAATAAACACTTTATATTAGCATAACCAATGGACACAGACACTGGGACAGTGGGGGTTTGCCCGGGGGATGGGGTGGGGGAGGGGAGTCAATTGGGGAAAAAGGAGACATATGTAAAACTTAAGATAATTTTAAAAAGAAGCACTTAATTATTCAAAGTGTGTGTATACATTTTTGGGGGATGCCCTATATTTAAAATATTTGGAAATACCTAGAATGCCTCAGTTCATTTTTGAAAATTGATATACAATTGATTTCAGAGAGGAAGAGAAAGGGAGAAATAGAAACATTGGTTCATTGCCTCTTGCACGCCCCTTCCTGGGGTTTGAGCCCACACGCCGGGCTTGTGCCTATCCCCGCCATCCTCTCCCTCTGCCCCTGCTGCCTCAGAGCAATCCATGGTTCAGGAATCAATTCTTACATAATCTCCTGGTCACGGCTCAACCACTGAGCCATGAAGAGGGCCTCACTTCCTCTCTATTCCTGAAGTGTCTAGTGCTTCACTGTATCAAACCCCTTCTGGTCATCTCTTTTATTAATCTAGGCTTTTCATAAAATTCAATATATATATGTGTTCCATGAGCACCCTTTTGCAAGGAAAAAATTGGACTTTTGTTTTAAAAATAATTTTTGGCCAGCACCTCCTGATGTGTCCCTTTCCGCTCCCACTAGCATGTATATGAAGACAGAGCGAAAAGACCAGAACTCAGCACCAACAAGCAGGGCTGGCAGTCACATGCTCTGGGAGTGGATAGAGGAGGAAGAGTAGAGGGATGAAAAAACAAAAGGCAATGGCCAACAGAGGCTATAAGGGAAAATACCACGAAAGAAATAATACGTGGTTCCCAATAAGCATTTAAGCATGCATTTTAAAATTAAAAGTGACCTTTTCAGAACCTACTATTTCCTTGTTCTTTCATCTAAATCTTGTGTACCTAACTCAATGAAAGGTAAGCCTACACTGAGGCGTGTTTGCCAAGGCTTTCTGACATTACCTAACCAAGTGATTTTTGAGTTACTGCATAAAATTGTTAACAAATCTAAAATTATCAGATCCAGAAACTGAAAGTCACAACCGATGGCACCTGACTGGCGAACAGAAGAGAATAAACAGCGGCTGTGATGACTCCCTGTATCAGAAGGTGAGAGCCCAATGACACTCACTCTTGGCTTTTAGTCTTTAAGTTTCCACATTTTTGTGAAGTGAGCCCTAGATAAAACTTTAAAATAAAGTAACAATGACTGTGGATTCCTGCTTCCTTCCCATGTAACATCCCCACCTCATTTCTTGAATTCTTCGTTCACTTGATCACCATCATACTATCTTCAAAATCACTGCTTTCCAAAACGATTTCATTCTAAACAATCTGTGTTATGTCTGGCATGCCAACAGCTTGGTGCAGGGGTCGGTTTGCCGCTCTGTTGACTAATGAGTTTGCCGACTCCTGGCTTAGTGTGTTAACATTTCCAGGTTACATCTGAATTTTACCCCTGTCTTTCTGGAGGTGTATCTTAAGTGCCGTCATAAATCTAAGAGCAGAATCTTAGGCACCAATGCAGACGAGGGAGGGTTAGACTCTGTGGCTGGCAGCTCACGCCTCAGAGCTCTTGTCTGCTGCCCCCAAGCTCAGCGGCATTAGGGACACTCCTAAAGGCACTAACATACAGCCCTGGTTTAACTCACTGTGGTGGAATGAGGTGGCTGGGAGCAGAGATGCGACAAGCACTTTCTATAACTGCTGCTTCAGGCATTAAATAGCTGGGTCTAAGGGCAAGTACTATTTAAGCAAAAGTGGATGCTTCTTTCCTTAAATTCTAAAAAAATCCACTGTTTTGTATTGAATTTAAAAGTCTCAATGGAAGAAGCATTTGGAACAAAACTTCCTAGCGATTCGACCTGAAGTATTTGTACCAGAATAGAAGTTGCTGCAAAACGCCATGCTCCCTCGGCTACTTCATGAACCGCCTATGGAGAAGACAATTATAGTCATGCAGATATTTAATATCATGAAATTTTTTTGTATCAAATCACTCCATACATTACATTTAGCACATTACAAGAAAGCTCAATTGAAATTGAACATATCTCATCAATAATAAACCAATAATAATAATAATAATAATAATCATGGTATACCACTCATTATGTCTTGGAAATTCCTACCTAAAGAGGAAGCAATTTACAGTCACACTAACTGCTTTATATCTAATACTAAATAACACTAGCTTTATTGCTTTAGAACAAACACTCAAGGAGACTAATTTAAGAAGATGCTAACAGCTCCTTTTCAATTCTAAGATACAGAGAAAACATACAGTACATCCCGAGAGTGGCCAGCCACTCTATAAAAGCCAAACTGCCAATCTGAAACCCTGTCTGACCATTTTCATGAAAAGAAATGCTGAGCTGTCTCTGCATCAGTAAAAGTTGGAGAAGGCAAGTATCAACAACAATAAAAACGTATTTACTGAAACCAATCTAATAACGGGAGTAATAAGAGAATATGAACATTTTTTATACATTTTTATTGATTTTTTTTTTTACAGTGAGGAAGGGAGAGGAACAGAGAGTTAGAAACATCGATGAGAGAGAAATATCAATCAGCTGCCTCCTGCACAACCCCTACTGGGGATGTGCCCACAACCAAGGTAACACGCCCTTGATCAGAATCGAACTTGGGACCCTTCAGTCCGCAGGCCAATGCTCTTCTCCACTGAGCCAAATGGGTTAGGGCGAATATGAAGATTTTTAACGATTCTCTAACATAACATGGGTAAGATCAATGGGAAATAAACTTGCAAGAATTTAGAGTTTTTGCAGAAATTTCTCTCATTGAATGGGCGTGGAAAGGGAATGCAGCTTGTTAGCTGTTTATCTCTGACCGTATCTGGGAAGACAAAGGCTTTTATATTTGATCAAGATACATCTGTGTGTTTCAGAGGCATAACACAACAGAAGGAAGAAAAGAGAGAGGGGAGAGAGAGGGAGAGGAAGGAAAGAAAGAAGGGAGTCAATGAGGAGGGAAGAGAGAAAGAAGAGAAAGGAGAAAGATGAAACATATCTAGTTACAATACTGAGTATAGTCAGTCACCTGCTATGAACCTAAGTCTGTGGCATCTTGATGCCCTATTACACGGATATAGCTCTCTATGGCAGATATTTATTCTCTCCCCCCGCCCCTCTTGCCTCCTTTCTATTCTTCCTAGAAATAGACACATCATCCGAAGAAGAATTGCTGTTGCTTCTAAGCAACTGAAAACAATCTACTGTCCAGGTGCCATGTCTGTCAGGGGACTGGAGAGCAGGTGTTGGGAAGAAGTTACAAGGGCTCCTCAGCACAGATAAATCTGCCATTTTTGTCTACATCCCCTACCTCCATCCCTTCCGTGAACCAGCTTAGAAGTGTGGCTGAGAGGAGAAGGAAACTAGTTCAACAACAGCCTTGATTTTTCTGTCCTGGACCTTCACCCAAGTTCCAACATCAGCCCCATGAATAGGAGGGGAAAAATGGTGCAAGGTCAGAGAATAAATCCTCTCATACGCACATCCCTGACACCTCTGCTCAGAGAAGCCCGCCTACCTACTTCCATGTTCTTTGTGAGCTAGTTATATGAAATTACATGTTGGTTCAGTGGACAGAGCGTCAGTCTGTGGACTGAAAGGTCCCAGTCAAGGGCATGTACCTTAGTTGCGTGCAGGAGGCAGCTGATCGATGTCTCTCTCTCATTGATGTTTCTAACTCTCTACCCCTCTCCCTTCCTCTCTGTAAAAACTCAATAAAATATATTTTAAAAAATTACATGTAATGTCATGTAAAATTCACACAGTAAGGTATCATTTTCAAATATTAAATCAGAAAAGAACATCTTATCTAATAAAAGAGTAATATGCAAATTGACCATACCTCTGCCACACCACTAGCTACACCCAACAGCCAATCAGAGAGAGTATGCAAATTAACTCAACAAAGATGGCTACAGCCATAGAGAGAGTAGGAAAGAGGCTTGGGTTGCCCCTGACAATGGAGGAAGCCAAGCTTTCCGCAAACACTGGCCAGCCCAGGCCTCCACTTAAGGCAGTTGTTCTCAACCTTCCTAATGCCACGATCCTTTAATGCAGTTCCTCATGTTGTGGTGACCCCCAACCATATAATTATTTTCATCGCTAGCAAAAATAATTTTATGGTGGGGATCACCACAACATGAGGAACTGCATTAAAGGGATGTGGCATTAGGAAGGTTGAGAACCACTGACTTAAGGCAATGAAGTTTCAATGGCTATGTGAGCAGAAGACTTGGCTCTGCTCCAGGCTACAAAGTTTCAATTGTAGAAGATAAACAAATCTCAGATACCAGGGCCTCTACTTGGGTTGCTGTGGGTGTGGCTGGCCTGCAAACCACCACAGACCCCTCGCCCACCCTGATCAAGGACACCATTCAAGGCAAACCAGCTGGCCTCTACCCATGCACCAGGCCTCTATCCTATCTAATAAAAGAGTAATATGCAGATTGACCATCACTCCAACACACAAGATTACTGACTGTCCCATGTGGACACAAGATGGCCAGCAGGGGAGAGCAGTTGGCAGGGACCAGGCCTGAAAGTGAGGGCAATTGTGGGCGATCAGGCCAGCAAGGGAGGGCAGTTGGGGGTGACCAACCCTACAGGGGAGGGAAGTTAGGGGTGACCAGGCCTGTAGGAAGGGCAGTTGGGGGTGACCAGGCCTGGAGGGGAGGGTGGTTAGGGGTGACCAGGCCCACAGGGGAGGGCAGCTAGGAACAAACAGGCTGGCAGGGGAGCAGTTAAGCATCAATCAGGCTGGCAAGGGAGTGGTTAGGGGGTGATTAGGCTGGCAGGCAGAGGCAGTTAGAGGCAATCAGGAAGGCAGGCAGGTGAGCAGTTGGGAGCCAGGAGTCTTGGATTGGGGTCCCAGATTGGAGAGGGAGCAGGCTGGGCTGAAGGACATACCCCCATGCATGAATTTTGTGCACCAGGCCTCTAGTTTTAAACAACTGATTGTTAATGTCGGTATGAAGAAACAAATTCTCCCATGCATTGCCAATGGCATAATAAATTAGAAAACTTTTGAAAAGTAATTTGGTGACTTCAGTTCAATATGATGGACTGAGCGGAAAGGGAAAATCTCTCCATTAGACACAAACACATAAAACTACTGAGTAAAATAAAACATTGTTACTACCTTGTTAATCTTGCAACCAAGAGAACAAAATCTCCAGGATCCAGGAGAAAAAGGGATCCAGAAGGGCAGAGGCCAGTTACAGGCGAGAGCTGAGATCAACCACAGGAAGGGAAAGGATCAGCCACAAGGAAATCGTGACCTGAGCTAAACGCACAGAGGGGTTCTCATCAGCCTCCACTGGGGGTAAAAAGAGAGACATTCCAAGAAGTTGGGAACCGAGGCCTAGCCTGTGCTCAGAGCTGGAGGCCCATAGTCCCCCTATGAGTCATGGACCCCCAACAGAAACCCAGATCTATGCCTGGTCTGGGAGTAGTTCATGCTCCACTTCTTTGTAAGGCCGGTCCTGTCGACTGGAGCACAAGGGATGTCTCTGGGAAACAATCCCAGGAAAATGCCTGTAACCCCAAGAAAGTGCAAGGTTAAGAACACAGAAACGCACATGTGAGAAGCATTAGACACTGCACACTAGAGACTGCTGCATCCCAGGCACTGGAGATAGCAGGACCCTCAGAAAAGGACTTTAAGCAGACTTCCAATGCCCAAACTGATAAAAGGAAGAATACAAAACAAGAGGCCAGAATAAGGCTGCTGCATGAAAAGAAGTAAAAAAGAGGTGACAGAGAAGTAGAAATTCTAGATGAAAAGCAGAACCACTGAAATAATCTCACTGACAGCACCCTAACCGGTGACGGTGCCAGGGAAGTGAACTTATCCTATATAATAAAGAGGTAATATGCAAATGACCCTTATGCCCTTGACAAGATGTCCGGCAGGGGAGGGGAGTTGTGGGTGATCAGGCCAGCATGGGAGGGCAGTTGGGGGTGACTGGACCTGCAGGGGAGGGAGGGCAGTTGGGGGGGACCAGGCCTGTAGGGAAGG
>PVJN01021200.1:0-13655 GCA_004026805.1 Lasiurus borealis
AGCCTTGCCTTTCCTTTGGCCAGTAAATCTCACCTCAGGATGGACCGGACGCATCGGTGCGCTGGGCTTTCTGTCCGCAGTTAATGGCGTGAAAAGGAGGAGATAAAGCTGACATTCGAGAGAACATCTTCTTTCCGGTGCGAAGTAAAGAATGGGGTGTGTTCTGAGAACTCCGTCTGGTGTGAGCTGTGGTCAGTTTCACCTTTCACAGGTGACAGTGTTTGAGAAAACGTGCTTGTCACTGGCCCCTGTGCTTTTGTTGGCGCGGCCACATTCTCTGCAGTCCGAGGATTGGAACAGAGGGGCCAGCGGGCACCGCCAGCCTGTCCTCCACGCAGGATGCCCGTCAGCGCAGTTACCCTCCCTCTTCCTCCCGACTCGGGAGACCTCGGGCAGCGTCGCGCTAGGAACCTGACTGAGCTGGGAAGTCTCTTCCGGAAGGCACTGTGGACTCTGTTCTGCCCTATTTCCTCTGAAATACGGGATTGAATTATAAATGTCATTTAGGAGTATTCAAGATTACATTAAAGCTAAAAAGTGAAAATAGGGCCTGACTGGAAGGTGATATTTTATGCACCTAAGCAAGGTGTTTCAGCAATTCTAAATCAGGAGCCCTGTGTTCTAGGCTTTTAGACTCTTGCTAAGGTTGCCTGTTCGTTCCTAGCTTTCACTATTAAAAGAGATTGTTCTCTCCAATTGCTCTGGGTGTTGCTCTGTTCATTAATGTAGCTGAACTGTTTGCCTCATTTTAAAATAATTTAACCATATTTGTATCCACGAGCCAGAAATGCTGAGTGGTGCAGCAGTAAATTCTGGGTCTGGTTCTTTAGCAACAAAAAAAGGTTTTGTAATTCCCTTGTGTGTGGCCTCCATTCCCATCATCCTCTAGCGGTCTGTCTCATGTCCCACCTCCGTCAATACCGTGCTTTCAGGCTGGAGGAAGATCAGGAAGGGCTGGGCCTCCTTTGTTCTGGACTCAGTTTCCAGAAGTTGAAATACTGTGTCTGCTCATATAGCCCATGACCAGAGTTAGTCACATGGCCAACCCAGGTGGAGGGGAGGCTGGAAAGTCTGAGAGCCGTAGGCCCTGGTAGAGGCCATATACTCTATTACTAAGGAAGAAGGGGAGAGTGACTATTCTCAGCCAGCATTCTCTGTTACGGAGACTGAGAAACAAGTACAATGAAGAATATTGGTGCCCTGACTGGTTTGGCGCAGTGACTAGAGCATGGGCCTTCGGACTGAAGAGTCCCGGGTTCAATTCCAGTTTGGGGCACATGCCCGAGTTGCAGCTAGATTCCCAGTGGGGAGCATGCAGGAGACAGCCAATCAAGGATTCTCTCTCATTGATGTTTCTATCTCTCTCCTCCCTTCCTCTCTGAAATCAATAAAAATATTTTAAAAAATAATAAAGTATTGAAGACATATACTTATTTCTTTGTTTTTATACCTAGCTCTAATATTACTAGAGGCCCAGGGCACGAATTTGTGCACGGATGGGGTTCCTCGGCCTCGCCGGAATTGGGGCTGATGTGGCTGCGGGAGGCTGGCCAGCTGCCCCCAATTGGGGCTGATTGGGGCCATCGGGTGGGCCAGCCCAGGGGAGGGTCTGTGGGAGATTGGCTGTGGGAGCACACTGACCACCAGGGGTCAGCTCCTGCGTTGAGCATCTGCTCCCTGGTGGTCAGTGCACGTCATAGTGACCGGTTGGTCGTTTGGTTGCTTAGGATATAGAGATATATAGATAGGTATATATGTGTGTGTGTGTATATATATATATATATATATATATATATATATATATGTATGAATATATATGTGTGTATATATATATTTTAAATTTTAATCCTCACCTGAGGATATGTTTTTTATGGATTTTAGAGTGTTGCCTTTTATATGCACCCAGATCAAGGGTCAAACCCACAACCTAGGCATGTGCCCAGACCGGGAATTGAAACCTTGACTTGTTGGTGCACAGGATGAGGCTCCAACCAGCTGGCAACCTGGCCGGCAGGGAAGGACAGTGTTTTTATAGTCAGTATATTTAGCTGGCACATAGGTGGTGCCTGTAAGTCTCTGGGTGAATGTTTTCTGAGTTTATGGTTCTGCTCCTTGTAGACTGTACTTCATTTCTTTACCTTTAATGTAATCTCGACAAGATTTGCCTGTTGCCAGTTCGCTTAATTTAGAGAAATTAAGAGACTAGATCTTTTTAATTCTTAAAATAGCTTTTGTCTTTGATTTTAATTTTAAAAGAAATGCCTGACCAAACAACAGTCGGTACCACACTAAAACCCAAGTGAAAACAAGCATGACTTAAGGAGGACTAGTAAGAAGAGGATGGGTAGAATAAGAGAGAAGCCTTAATCTCCCCCGCTCTTCACTTCTGATTCATTTCGTCTCAGCAGATGTTCCAAATGTGATTTTTCCAAGGTGTGATTTACAAAAAGCCAAACTCTCATTAAGAGTTACATTGGCTCAGGCACCTGCATCATTTGTTGAAGTGCGTTGAATACAGTTTTGAATAGAAAGCATCCGGAGCATCTTATGGCCCCAATAATAAACACAATCTCTGGTCTCATTTTAGAAATCAAGAGGCATTTAGACACTTTAAATACTGCTACCTCGCTCAGATCTTGGCTCATTTTGATTATAAAGTGACAGTGGATGTCAGATTTCCAGACAAAATCCCGTCTACCCCGACCCCCACCCGAATACTTTCTGGCCTCAGAATGATGTCTGTGCTACAAAGCAAATTTACTATATGTCCATTCTTAAGGAGACTGATCATTGGAAATTGTTGTGTTGGTGGAATTATTTTTTTCCAAATATCTGTGAATACTTACAAATGACATTTATAATTCAGAGTTGTTCTGAAGATCCTTAATGAAAATCTGAGGTCTCACTATTTATTCAGTCATGTGAAGGTGACTAGATCTTTTTAATTCTTAAAATAGCTTTCGTCTCTGATTTTAATTGTAAAAGAAATGCCTGACCAAACAACATCAGTACAACACTAAAACCCAAGTGCAAACAAGCATGACTTAAGGAGGACTAGCAAGAAGAGGGATGGGTAGAATAAGAGAGTCAGGGAGTAGGTTATTTTGCCCTTAGAAATTCCTCTAAATTAAAGCAGATGATTTAATGTGAAGCTCACTGAACCTGTAATGGACTTTGAATAGCTAGTGGAATTTAATGAGGTCTGGCGATGCCCGCATTATTAGTGTTTTATTAATCAGCTGGTAACATAAAAGCACAGTCTTCTATGTGTATAACTTGGTGTCAGATATTTTGTGGAAGGTGAGGAAGAGCAAGAGACAGAAATAGGATTCCAGTTCTTGATTCTTGCTCATTTTCAAGAACGAAGTTACACTCATTCAGGTAATGTCTGGTGTTAGTACCGGGGCGGGAAATACCAACTGAGAGGAGATTATGAGTCTGTGCCACTGAGGAAGACAGGAGGACCATAGGAACCTTGGTCTGGGGCTTGGAAGTGGGGCAGGATTGCAGGAGGACAAATAGGGGGGGAGCATCTCTAACAGCAACAGCCTGAGGCAGTTCATGGACTGGGGCAGGAGGGGAGGGAGTGTGTTAAAGGAGATCAGAAACCAGCTGAGCAGATACAGAAAATCAAGCCGATAAAAGGAATGGAAAGACTAGTGGTTTTCCTTTACTTTCTTATTTTTGTGTGAATTGCAATCTGTCAGTCTGTGACCCTGATGGTGTAGGGTTTTGAGGTAGCAAATTCAGGATGCTTTCCTTACTATTATTTGGGTCTTAATTTTATCAGTTTCTCTTACATACTTTCTGGTATGCCCTTTTCTCCTTTAAGCATCTCTTTCACAGCTGTGTGGATACTTAGGTGAAAGATTAATCACTCAAGAAGAAAAATCACTCATGGGATTGTTATATTGTCTGATAAATAAGACTCAGGCGTAAATTTCTATTAAGCAGAATATGAGTCTCGGAAGTTATTTAGTACAGTATTTAGTAATATGTGCTGTATGCCTTCATTGTATATCTGAATCCATATGGTAAGATTTTTATTTTTGTTAATCCTTACCCAAGGATATTTTTTCCATTGATTTTCAATAGAGAGTGGAAGGGGGAGGGGAGGGAAGAGAGAGGGAAACATCTCACATCAATTGGTAGCCTCCCACATGCACCCTAATTGAGGCCAGGAGTTGAGCCTGCAACCAAGATACCTGCCCTTGACTGGAATTGAACCTGAGACCCTTCAGTATGTGGGCCGATGCTCTGATCATGTAGCCAAGCCGCTAGGGCTAGCCTGCTTTTAATAAATTTCACCTAATGCTTACACTGTGACTGATGTGAATATTTAAGGAAATCATCTAATAGTATGTAAGAAATATATATACATATACATATATATGTATATATATGTATATATATATCAGAAAGTTTTAATCTTTAGTTTTGCTAGCTTAAAAAATCTGTAATAATTTAGCATCTGTTCAGACTGACATTTTTATTTTCTCTGCTTTTCGTTATAATTTAAGTCCTAACTTTCTGGAAAGTTGGTAGTAAATATTTGAATGGGAAGAAATAGAAAATGAATACCTACATTAGTCTCATAAGAAAGGCTTAAAAAATGTGTGGATGCTTATGAAATACAAAAAAAAACAACTAGTTGGCGTGGAAATTGTGTAGCTTGATGCTTGCCCCGTGGAATAGTTGCTTTTACCAAATGGAGAACCGCAGACAAAAATTAAGTGTCATTAATTTCATCGCACAGAAATATGTTCCATTTACTGTACAATCTGGAGCCAGGCTCGGATGGGTTTAAATAGATGAAATCTAAATTATCCTGACAGTCCATTAAACAGTAGCAGAAACCCAGAAGGAAAATGGATTCACTCTGATCCCGGTTTATAATGAAATCATTCGCCAGATGAGAATGATAGCCAGGCCCCGGCTCTCCTGCGGGTTTCCGGCTCATTGTTTCCCGGACACGAGCAGGCGGCCGTGCTTGAAATCCGCTCCGCGGGACGTGACGCCAGATCGGACTCGGGGTTTGTTGTCAGCCAGGTGGCACCCCAGCCTGCCTGTCCCCGGTGATGTGCCTGCGAATGCCGGCAGAGCGTGCTTAGCGTGTGTGCGTTTTCTGCATGTGGGTTCCCGAGTGTGCGTGTCTCAGTCACGTTCCAGCTGTGATCTTCTGTATTAGGCCCTGCCGGCATTTCCCTTTAAGCGTCCTCTGCCTAACGGGTTTGAGAGCAGGATGTACTTATTTTCTGAGAGGAGGGCTGTTACCTGCCTCCTCAGGCATTAGGATGGTAGTTATGGACGGGAAGCCAGAGAGCCAGGGATCTAGAATTTCCTTTCCTCACGTCTCTAGTGTCCTAGACGCTTTGCTTCATGGGGCAGGTGGCCGTCACTGATTTTTTTTTTTAAATACATTTTATTGATTTTTTACAGAGAGGAAGGGAGAGGAATAGAGAGTTAGAAACATCGATGAGAGAGAGACATCAATCAGCCGCCTCCTGCACGCCCCCCACTGGGGATGTGCCCGCAACCAAGACACATGCCCTTGACCGGAATCGAACCTGGGACCCTTCAGTCCGCAGGCCGACGCACCATCCACTGAGCCACACCGGTCTCGGCCGTCACTGATTTTGAAAACAGATTCCTCCCACCCTTCAGTCCGCTGTGTTTTCTTCTGGCACCTGAGCTCTACACCAGCATCATCAGATCGATTAGCGGGCCGTGTTGCTTCATGGAGTTTGGATGTTAACCGGTTAGAATCCTTTCTCATCATAGACATTCCAGAGCGGTCACAGGGAGAGCTGTTTAAGGAACATGGCGGAATAAAATGCGGGGATGAGAGAGAGATGCCAGGGTCAGACCATGGCTAACAGTTAGCATGTCAGCGTAAAGAATAAGACTGCTGCTGCAGGCAGATGAGCTTGCTCCCTCCTGTTTGACATAGTTCAAGGCCACGTAGAAGAGGATTGATTTGCGAAGGTCTTGCTGCAGCATTTTCTTCCAGAATATCTGCATAACTTCTTTAGGTTACTTGGCTCAGTTTAAGCTTTTGAGGCATTGGAAGATTTTCTAGCTCTAGAGGGAAAAAGAAAAATGTGGGAAATTTAAACAAAAATCCCTTTGTTTATGGCCTGTTCACCCCTCAACCACCCATCACATGTGGGTTTTCTCATAATTTAATTCCCCATTAGCATAGTAATTCCCTGTTAGCTAGGAGGATAAAGACAGATCAGTGTTAGAGAAGTAGACAGTGTTCTGTTTTAGACAACAGTCAGCGTGAGCTTTGTAGTGTTTGACTACATGGAATAGAATTTTCATGACGTTTAAAGAGGGAGGAGCCGAAACCGGTTTGGCTCAGTGGATAGAGCGTCGGCCTGCGGACTGAAAGGTCCCAGGTTCCATTCCGGATGGGGGCATTTACCTTGCTTGCGGGCACATCTCCACAGTGGAGTGTGCAAGAGGCAGCTGATCGATGTCTCTCTCTCATCGATGTTTCTGACTTTCTATCTCTCTCCCTTCCTCTCTGTAAAAAATCAATAAAATATATTTTTTAGGAAAAAAAAAATAAAGAGGGAGGAACCAAGGAGATAGGTTAGCCGAGACCTCTTTTCCACTGAGTGTAGACTCTAAGAACAGCTGATTTTGGTGACCTTTTTCAGGCTCAGAGCATAGGAAGAGGGTAAGGACAGGTTTTACTTACTGAATGGCTGTTTTCTCTTTCCCTTCTCCATGATTCCCTGCCACTGAGTATCCCTTCCCCACAAGAGAATCTAGCAGAAAACTAAAAGTGGGCCATCCTGCCATCGAGTTCTCTCTTAAAGAAACATTCATTAGAAACCACCATTCTTTATGTTTATGTTGATGGAGCACAGCAACTTTCTTGCTGGATCTTGTGTAATTTCTTTTTGATTGCCCATTTTGGTTCAATTTACTTGTTCTTCATGTAGTTTTGAGTGTTTCCCGTGTAGAATATTATTTGCTGAGGTGAGGGGTGATGGGTGAGACTGTTGCACAGATGGGGAAGCTAGAGATCAGAGCTCTGCTAGAGGCGTGTAGCATTGTGGATTGAGTTGGGTGTCAGAATTCAGTGTTTGTAGCATGTGCATACATACATATATGCATGCATACATACATACATACACTCCTTTTTTGTATGTTGGAAATTTGGAGCATCCAGTTTAACTAGTGAGATACCCGTGCAGTTTCTGTTCTGCACTCTAACACCAACCTGCTGTCACCTCACTAAATGGGTCAGTGTCCGGGTGGTAAGAGAAACGGCGAGAGGAAGAGCAGCACAGCCCTGAGGGCCGCCTCCGTGTCCACCGCGCGGCCACCCCGTGGCTCTCTGCGAAATTCGTGAGAAAGTCTTTGTTCACGCACGCTCTTTACAGCCATAGGTGTTTTTGTTGGGAATTACATTAGAGCCGGACTGGCCGTTGCAAAGCATGAGAAGGCAGCTCACAGGTGAACAGGCGGGAAGGCATTCATTAGGGGGGGTTCTTTAAGGGACAGCTGTGGCTGAGCGCTGCTGACCACCGCGCTAGCGCCGCCTCTGCGTGGCTCAGTGAGTGGGTGAGCGCGTGTCCCCTGTGCTGTGTGAGGCCATCGGAAAGTGCTGACAAGCTTGGTGTTTCGGGGTCACAGACTGCCTGGTGCTCCAGGCTGCGGTTTTTACCCTGAGAGGACTGTGCTCTGGCTCTGTTTCAGCAGCTTGTTTCTTATTATTAATTAAAAACCCCATTTTAATTTTTACTGAACTTTTGGGGTGAGCTTGGTTAATAAAGTGATGTAGGTTTCAGGGGTACAATTCTATAACACATCATCTCTAGATTGCATTGTGTGTTCACACCCCAAGTCAAGGCTCCTTCCACCACCATTTTTCCTACCTTCACTCTCTTCTACTCCCTCTCCCCCTTTTTCAACCTTTTTCATCTCGTAGTCCACATGAACTAATTACTAAAATTCTGTGACACACCACCAACTAATCTGATCTAACAAAAAAAGGTATAATTTGGTTTCACTTACATCAGATGGCTATTGTGTTGGCTGTGTCATTTTTTTAATTTGACAGTTTAAGGCAGTGGTTTTCAACCTTTCTAATGCCTCGGCCCTTTAGTTCCTCATGTTGTGGTGACCCCCAACCATAAAATTATTATTATTATTATTTTAAATATATTTTATTGATTTTTTTACAGAGAGGAAGGGAGAGAGATAGAAAGTCAGAAACATCGATGAGAGAGGATGAGAGAGAGACATCGATCAGCCGCCTCCTGCACACCCAACTGTGGAGATGTGCCCGCAAGCAAGGTACATGCCCCTAACCGGAATCGAACCTGGGACCTTTCAGTCCGCAAGCTGACGCTCTATCCACTGAGCCAAACCGGTCTTGGCCATAAAATTATTTTTGTTGCTACTTCTTAACTGTAATGTTGCTACTATTATGAATTGTAATGCAAATATCTGTTTTCTGATGGTCTTAGGTGACCCTGCTAGTAGTTCTCAACCGCTGCTGGAGAGCCTAAGACCATCGGAAGACACGTTATTTACATTACGATTCATACAGTAGCAACATTACAGTTATGAAGTAGCAACGAAAATAGTTTTATGGTTGGGGGTCACCACAACACGAAGAACTGTATTCAAGGGTCGGGGCATTAGGAAGGTTGAGAACCACTGCTCTAAGGGGAAAGAGGTCAGTGCCCTGACTAAATAGTCAATTATTGCACGTTTTAAAAATTCCTGTGGCACCCCGTGTGCCTCTTGTGGCCCCCCGTGTGCCTCTTGTGGCCCCCCGTGTGCCTCTTGTGGCCCCCCGTGTGCCTCTTGTGGCTCACTGGTGGAAAATCACTGCTCTCTTTCTGCGGATTCGCTGAGCGCTGAAAAGTAGGGCTTCCTTTGCCGTGAGAATTTGCCTTTACGTTTTGGCTGACTTCCTTCCTCAGCTTAGCACACGCTCGGTTGCTTGCAGATGGTACAGTAGATTCTTGGACACAAAGCTGGGTTGAGGTTTAGCGACACAGCCAGAAACACCCCTGTTCAGTGTCATGGCCCAAATCCCGGAGGCAGGATTTGAGGCCATTTAACCGTGGGATCCATTCCCAGGCGGAGGGTAGGTGTTAGAGAGTAAGTCTTCACTGAGACCCCGGTCTCATTCCCACACCTCCTGCAAAGAAAAAACTAGTTATCCTGTGTTGTTTGGCATAATTGATAGAGATGGTAATAGCCTCCTATTTTTCTAGCCCATTTCAGGCTTGCTGATTTTCAGATTTAAGAAATATGTGGGTGGATGTCTGTGTGTATAAATATATATATATTTGCCCCGCGGCAGCTGTTAGCTCAATCTGATAAATATACATTTTCATATGCGTAATTTTGGAAACGTGCATTATGCACTTAATGGATTGCATCAGCTTTGCTCAGTTCTGGCAGAACTGCTAGCTTTCTGATTAAAAAAAGGAAAAAGCTCTTTAAAAAACACATAAAAGGCGTCTGCAGAGCTTGTGCTGGTCAGGAGGGATTTCCAGGTTGAGGATCGCTGAGACCAGCTCAGACGCTCCATGCTCTCAGAAATCGCATGGAAATTCTTAGAAAATAATGTGGGCTTTAAGCGATTACTGGGCACATAATCCAACTGATATTTCAACATTGCTCTTTTTTTTTTAAGTATATATTATTTAAGATACTGAAACAAAATCATGCCTTTTGGCTTAATCCTACAGAGTTAAGAACATTAATAATAATTTGCATACAACAAAGTTCTCAAACATAGCAGGAGGATTACTTTATATATGTATTTTAAGCGTACTAGGTATTTATGACTCAGAAGTAACCTTGGACATGTTTTAAACAGCAAAAATATACAAAACAGTTACAACGGAAATGATACTGGCCCAGGTGCCCTGTGTTTTAGTCCAGAGACACGACAGAAATCCCAGGTTAAGACGACTCCTCCGAATGTTTTCAACGTTAAGAACGGGTTTTGGGAGCGGACACGGTTCTGAGGCGGGAGCGCAGTGAGGGAGCACGCCCGTTCCCCACTTTCTCGAGAGGCGCAGGTCAGTCCCCCCATGAAAGAGCTGCTGGGGTCGCTGTGTCAGATGCGTCATCGTTGGAGGGTGTGGCTTTTGCATCTTCCCTGCAATGAATGATGGTTTGTGAAGCGCATGTCTGTTTAAACCATAAGCGATCCCAGCAGACGAAGCGGCAGGCACTTGGGGGTCTGATGGTGACATCTGCTCCCACCCGGCTGGGCCCTGTCAGCAGGAGCATGGAGGGCGTCAGTGGCACCTCGGAGTTGATTGTAGTTACCTTTCTACCGATTAATTACAGTCTCAGCCGCACCCTTTTTCTGGCTAATACCTTATCCTATGAATGCATTTGGGGCACAGCATCTTATCCTCCAGATAGGGGGGTGGAAGAAGAAGGCACATCTCAGGAACCAGCCTTGCCCAGCGTAACCCGCAGCTGAACCCGGCCTGCAGGAGAGGCTGTCCATGGACCACACACCACCTGTGAGCAGCGGCCTCCTGCGTCAGCCTCAGTCTCCATCTTCCCAGGCTCCCGGTATGGCTGCCATTCTGCTCCTGGAGGCAAATACGTCATGGGGTGGAGCTGTCACGGAAATATCGTCCATTCCCTCGGGGAGAGCAGCAGCACCCCATCAGGAGCAGCCCCCCGTCAGGAGCAGCCCCCCGTCAGGAGCAGCCCCCCGTCAGGAGCAGCCCCCCGTCAGGAGCAGCCCCCACCCCCACCAGGGCAGCGGTCCGTGCAGGAAGACCCAAACTGGCCAGCATTCCCCCGTGGCATCTTCAGTCTCGTTGCAATAAGGGCAATATTTGCCTCCTCAGGTTTGATGGGAATGCTCCTTGGATTAGGGTGAGCATGTGTACGCACCTATCACATTTCCCATATCCGGCCGCCGGCGCTCAGCTTTCATCGCTGGCACCAGCCCCGCACGGTGTCTCGGTGAGTCAGGTTAACTCAGCGGTTCTCAACCTGTGGGTCGCGACCCCTTGGGGGTCGAATGACCCTTTCACAGGGGTGGCCTAAGACTATTGGAAAACACCTTTTTCCCATGGTCTTAGGAACCAACACACCGCTCCTGGTTGTAGCAAAGTGTAGCCATGTAGTTTACTGTTGTCCTATGAAGACTGTTGCCCATGCTACGCCACGATTCAAGACAACATTTCATTTATTTGTAATTAGAAATAAGTATTTCACAATATATCATTACATATTGTTTTTGTGATTAATCATTATGCTTTAATTATGTTTAGTTTGTAACAATGAAAATACATCCTGCCTATCAGATATTTACATTACAGTTCATAACAGTAGCAAAATGACAGTGATGAAGTAGCAACGAAAATAATTTTATGGTTGGGGGTCACCACCACATGAGGAGCTGTCTTAAAGGGTTGCAGCATCAGGAAGGTTGAGAACCACTGGGTTAACTGGTGGCAAGTGAAGGGGCAGCGGAGGAATTGGTATCTTCTTGTGAATTCTCACTCTTTTTTTTTTTTTTTTTTCCTGGCGCCATCTTTTGTGGACAAGAAACGGGAGTTGAATCCAAGCTCCGAACCACGGGAGGATGTGCGCATCCTTTCCTGGCTGGCCTCTGGGCACCAGCAGACCAACGGTTCTGTCTTCCGCTGGCACCTGGCGGCTGGAATTTAGGACATCGTAGCATTTCCCCTTTGCCATCCTTTTAGATCTCCTCCGTTTGGTGTCCGTGGCTGAGGTTCTCTGTGCACTCGGTTCCCAGCAGCCTCAGTTTCTCTGTGGTTGGTACCGGTTGGGATCTTGAAGTTTTTTTTTTGTTTTTTTTTTTAATATATTTTATTGATTTTTCACAGAGAGGAAGGGGGAGAGATAGAAAGTCAGAAACATCCATGAGAGAAAGACATCAATCAGCTGCCTCCTGCACGCCCCACAGAGGAGATGTGCCCGCAAGCAAGGTACATGCCCCAAACCGGAATCGAACCCGGGACCTTTCAGTCTGCAAGCTGACCCTCTATCCACTGAGCCAAACGGGTCTCAGTGGGATCTTGACGTTTTTTTGCTGCTCCCCTGACCTCTTTGGGGACTTCTGCGTCCCGCCTTTCTCATTTACATACTGAGAGAGGAAATCAGGGCCGACGGAGATGGCCCCTGACCCAAGATTGTTTTTTGTTAACCTTGCTTTTAATTAAGTTCGCATCTTTCCCTTTCCAAATAACAGCTTTGTCTGGGGTCTAGCTATCGGCATCTATTATTTGTCCTTATCTTGCTTTGAAAATCATTAAGAGGATTAAGTAGATTTTTGTGTGTGTGAGACTTAAATTCCAAATTGTTTCTGAGAATATATTCTCTTTTAGTTGGATCACCCTAATTTTTATGGGTTATAAAGAAAAATTATAGAGATCACTTATACAACAGATTACTAGCATTGGGCATTGTTATGGCTTTGGATCAATTTGGGTTGCCATAGTAACATATTTATTTACTTATTTATTTTTAAAAGCACTCTTTTGCTTTAGAAGCAAAGCCAAAAATTTTTTAAAAACTATTTTTATTGGCTTTCACTGCTTAGAGAGATGGCGGCTGGCAGGACGGAAGTGAAGGAGAGGAAGTGAGTGAGGGGATGAGAGTCTGGATGCGTGTGGTGTGTGTGTGTGTGTGTGTGTGTGTGGTGTGGGTGTGAGTGAGGGAGGGACAGTTAAATCTCGAAGGAGCAGCAGGGGCTGGCAGCCCAGCTCTGCTGGACAAGGAGAGCCTGCCACCCCTGCGGGCACTCCCGGACTGCGGACTCGAGCACGGCGCCCACGCCATCGTGAAGGGGAAAACGGCCTTTCTTAGGAACTCCCCAATCAGACAGACCCTGGAACTGGCCTGCGAACCAACAGCCACTCCAGCCAGAATCCTGCTGCCACAGCCGCAGACCCGCGGACCCTGGCACCTCCTCCTCCAAAGCAGAAAACATGGGGAGACAAAAAGCAGGCCCCAAAGGAAAGAGACAGTGGAGTCACCAGAAAGGGAGTTAGATGAAATGGAGGCCGGCAGCTTATCAGAGAAAGAACGCAGAGTAATGGTTTTATGGATGTTTAAATGGCTGGAGGACAAATACACACAACTCAATGAGAGCTATACGGAGATGCATGAGAATGTCACCAACATGAAAAGAAACCAAGAGGAGACGAAGAACGACAGAGTTGCAGTAAGGAACACAGTGGAAGGCCTAAACAGTAGACCAGAAGAGGCTGAGGACCGCATGAGTGACTTAGCAGACAAGGTAGGAAAAAACACACAAACACAGCAGCAACCGAAAAGAAGACTTAAAAAGCAAGAGAGCTTTGGGACAACACAAACCAAAACAGTTGCATGTTGGGGATACCAGAGGGAGAGGAAGAGAAGCAAGGAATAGAAAACCTGTTGGAAGAAATGATGACAGAAAACCTCCCTGATATTTATTGGCAAGAAAAAAACTGTGCCAGTCCAACAAGTACATAGAGTTCCAGTCCGCAGGCCGATGCTCCATGCACTGAGCCAAACTGGTTGGGGCCCATGGTAACGTTTTAAACAGAAAGAAGTGACTGTTTAGTAATAAGTCATAATAAGTGAATGTGTCCATTCCATATGTCAGGTTTGAGAGTCTGCTCTCTGCCTTACCC
>PVJN01021200.1:13755-35080 GCA_004026805.1 Lasiurus borealis
CCCCCGTCTCAGTGAGGATTTTCTTCATGGTTGGCCTTTGTCCCCTTCTCTAACAGTTACATCCAGGTGTGTTCACAGGTAATCACTTTCCTGAATGTAACTTGGCAGTGAGAAATGAGAGGATATAGGTTCTCTTTTTTTTCCTGGAAAGTGTTTTTCCACACTGCAAATTAATAACTGCTGTATGCCTCAGTAAGAGGGCGTAGAGTAATAGTGATTCTCTCGATGATGAAAAGTATATGTAGAGCTTTTCTTTATGTAAAAAGAGCAGAGTTGCCCATGGTTTTCACTGTCTAAGCATCTGTCAAATTGAGTGCCACATACCAGCTCTTGATGGTTGCAGAGAACGCTAAAGTGAGTCAGTTTCTCTGAGCTCGAAGCTCAAACATATAATGCGGACAGTGCGGACCATCTGACTGCCAAGTGAACAGTCAGGCCATGTAAACTGTTAGTTTATGTAAAAGGAAGGAGGTGTTTCTTACTGAGGAGCCGGAGAATTCCCTGCTGCTGGAGGGAACTCCTTACAAGGCTGCAGGTGCTGGCAGAATGCAGGAGTGGAAAGGGTTTGGCATGAGTGGAGTAGTGGGTTGGTGTTTCTGTGGGTAGAAGGCAGCCTGGTGGGAGATGAGACGTGGTGGATGTGGTATGGGATCAGACCACAGAATATGGAAAACTTGTTAGGTGGGCTTTAAGAATGGGTAGGTCATTGGTTAGGAAAGTGACCTATTAGTTTTGAAGCCAGTGAACAGTAGCTAGGTAGGACAGTGTTGTGTATGAAATAGCGAGAAGAGCGTATATCCATTGTCGTTTGTGTTCAGGTTGATTGGGATGAGGAAATAATTGATATTATATTTCTTTATAACCACTGCTTCCTTTAATATCACTGCTTTTTATGAAAACTATCTCAACTCGCTATTTATTGATTGATTGATTGATTGATTGATCAAGGTATTACATATGTGTCCTTAACCTTCAGTACCCCCCTTACTCATGTCCTTACCCCCCCCCCCATCCCCCTGCAATCCCCCTGGTGTCTGTGTCCATTGGTTAGGCTTATTTGCATGCATGCAGCTCCTTTGGTTGATCTCTTGCATTTACCCCCACCCTCCCCTCCCTTCCCTCTGAGGTTTGACGGTCTGATCAATGATTCTCTGTCTCTGGATCTGTTTTTGTTCATCAGTTCATGTTGTTCAGCAACTTGCCATTTTAAAAGCAGCCTTTAGACCGCAGCAGCTGAGAGCACCAAACGTAGTTATTCAGCCCCCGCGCGGTCAGATGGATGTAAGTGCTCTTCCTCCAGAGGGAAATGTAATTCTGTTCACTGCGTTCCATCTCTGGCTGGTTGCCTTGTTTCTCTTGACAATTAGGAAGTAAAATGTGTTTAGGTTAAAATTCAGAGTGCTACCCACAGGAGAATATTTTTTGTACTCTCTCTTGGTTTAAGTGAAAAGATCATTGTAATGGCATGTTTAAGCTAGTCTTTACATTTCACTTCTTTCCTCACAAAATAATAATTGAAAATAAAATAGCACTTGGTCCAGCCATTTCTCTTTGTGACGACGACGAGGCATCTATTTGAATAAGTTATTCAGGATTTTGTCTTGGTAGCAAGATTTCCAGGTTTTGTCTTAGTAGGTAAATTTGAGCAAGTACCTTCAACTGCATGTGGATAATCCCATGGGATTTCCCTCTCCCCCTTCTGTAGGGACCCTGAAAAGTAATTGAGGCTTTATCAAGTTCTTTAAATTAACTGAACAGTGGTTAAAAAAAAAAAAAAAAAAAAAAGAACCCAAGGGCTGTTTCCCTTTAGCTTAAAATTACTAGTAATTTAATATTACCTTCGCTTCTCAGCTTTTTGGCTAAGATCAAGTGTAGTAATTTAATATTGCCTTTGAGAAAGAATTTTCTCTAAAATGTATGTGCTTTGTCATTTATGTATGTATGTAGTGGCTTTACGGGCCCTGTCTTTGTTCCCTTAAAGGTAAATGCCATTGTTTTAAAATTCTCTTTTTCTTTTAAAGACTGTGTGTATATCGAGAGCCGGAGACCGAACACGCCGTATTTCATCTGTAGCATTCAAGACTTCAAGCTGGTAAGCATTTTTCCCCTGCTCTTCATTCTGCTCTGGCCCCTCCCTTTTCCAGCTCCTCTGCCTGTCTCTCCATTGCTTGTCCCTCGCATGGACGACAGCCAGTTTACCTCCCGAGTGCTAATGCTCTGGTGGCTGTCGCCCTCCCATCAGGCAGCCACCAGTGTTACCTGCCCAGTCTTAGAGCACTTACATTCATCGTAAATAACGTGTGCAAAGCTTTCTTCCTTTCGTAGGTGGTTTGACATCAGTATTCCCTTGAGTTTCTGAAGTAGTGGGCTTCTTCTCAGCCTTTGGGAAGACCCGGAAGGAAAGTAAATTTGGGATTTGATGTTTGGAGAAAAAGAATGTAAATGAGTCAGAGACTGGTTTGGGCGGTGACAAAATTAATTTACTTAGATCAGTGGTTCTCAACCTTCCTAAGGCCGCGACCTTTGCATACAGTTCCTCATGGGGTGGTGACCCCCAACCATGACATGTTGCTACTGTGATGCATCGTGATGTAAATATCTGCATTTTCCGATGGCCTTAGGCGACCCCTGTGAAAGGGTCGTTTGATTCTCAGGGGTCGCGACCCACAGGTTGAGAACCACTGACTTAGATGTTTTAGTAAGAAGTGTATCTTGAATCTTTTCTCGGGGTTTCCCAGCAGTGGGGGCTGGAAGTCGGGCTCAGGGATGGTGTAGCGATAGTACTTTCTCATTAAAAACGTTTCCTAAGTCCGCAAGTACTGATGTTGCCTCTATGATCTCTTTGTTTCGGACCAGTGGTCCCCACACTAGGGGTTTTAGATCCCTGAATATCTGCAGATTTTGCCTAGGTGTGCAAGGAAACATTGTCAGTCTTAAATAACTGTACCTCACACATCTGTGCACCTGCTTGTCAGTGTATTAATATGCTGCTGTGGTTTTTAAAACTTATTTAATGATAATATGCTCTTAAGAATCCCTGTTTATTAGATGTTTTCCTCAGTAAAGCAATTGATAAGTGAAATACTACTGAAGTACTATTATTTGGGGATCTTCTGAAACATTTAGATTTAAAAAGGGATCCCTGTACCAGCAGGGTTGTGACCACTCTCTAGTTTAGCTGCAGAGAAATCCTGACCCTGATTCGTAGAGATTTTATCAGTGTCTGTGACTGCCCTTATTTCAAAAACCCCTTGAAACGCTTGACAGTTCGCTGTATGTGATATTTCAGTCTAAAGAAGAGCAATGCAGAGTCTGAAGAGATCTTGAACTCTGCATCGTCTTTGTTTCTAATGGCCGCAAAGATCTAATTAGTATATTCCGCTCCAGTTAATAAGTGCACGCCATTTATTTTTCTTTCCTGAAAAATTACTGCGTGTGCAGCACATGCTCACTGTGACAAAGAAAGTCACATGTGCATTCACTTCCGAGGATCACCCCTGCTAAACTGCTTTCAGCTTCCTTGCTTGTTTGGCAAGATGGCTTTGCAGTTTAATCTTGTAAAAATCGAATGCTTTTTTTTTTATTCCGATTTTATGTCAACACAGAGCTTCCTCCCTTTCAGAGGGCCTGGCCGTTGGTTACGTGTTTCCTTTCAAACGGTTTTGACAGAAGCCACGTTGGCGTGGAAAGTCCGGGCAGCGGCCTTGTTTCCTGAAGAGCTTTGTTTGGCAGTGGCCGCCGCCGCTCCTTCCCGGTCCCTGTCTTTGTGTGCGGTCCCGGCCACCGTGGACACGACGCAGCTGCGGGATGAAACTGCAGCGGCTTTTCTTTACCTCTTACAGTCGGGGTGCCTTCCTGTTGGAACGGCGCTGCTTATGAAACGCTGATTATAATGTGATGGTCCGGGCAGAGGGTCCCGCTGAGTTACAGTAATTGCTCGGGGTATTAGCAGCCATAAAAGCTGCAGCTTCTGTTGTCAGTACTGGTCTAGCACAACACATTAAAGCTGGTGCAGAAGCGATGTGGGAGGAGGGCAGGAGCAGTATGTTAGGATACCTTTTCTAAATCACACGCTGCTATGCCTGACGGTTTTTTGTGTGTCTTTTTTTTTTGAGTTCTGTATTCAGCACACATCATAGTTATGTAAAAAATAACAGCGATATTGAAATACTTACGACTGGAAGGAATGTAGTTACCGTCTGGATATCCACTTTCTTCTTTCCTTGATTTTCAGTGCTGTTTACGAAAAGGTAGCCCAATAGAGGAGAATAATTATAGGTTGTTGTTTTTTCTTCTTCAGCTCACCCACGCTGTAAGGGGAAGGGATGAACAGAAGGAAATATGCTTTTGTTTTTCCTCTGCAAGATTTTAAACAAAAGGAACTGGAGTTGGTTTTGCCCACAGGAAATGGCAGGCATGACAAATGGAGCAGTGGGAAACAAAGCCCATAGCTCTGAGATATTGCTGATTATTTTGTCATTATTTGTTTGGGGTGTAACTAGAATGTATTTCTTTGTCTCTACCACTGGTGACAATTAATCCTTTTAGCACGTGAGTTCGGGAGTGTAGGTATATTCGGGTTCTGCAGAAGAATTGAGCGAGTGCCCTTAACGGTGCACGTTAGCTAAGAGGACGGTGTTCAACGCACCAGAGACTGAAGAATTGAGAAGGGGATTGAGACAGTGCCACTAGCCACGAGCTCAGTGCCAGTGCATTGAACTGAGGGTCCAGGGTAAGAGGGTCTTTGGGTTTTATGCCCTGATTGTCTTCCCACAGATTCTGAGTCCGTGATGCGAAACATGGCTGCTTCTGGTGGCCAGGTTTACCTCTGTTGTCCTGGCAACTACCAAACAGTGGCCCTTTTCACTCAGCGGTGTCCCTGTTGGGGTGACAGGTTATATGGGGCTGGGATCCATGGCTTCCATGTTATTAACACTTACCCATGCAAACACACACAAAGCCTCTCTGTCCTGCATTGTAGGTATGTTTAGAACCTGCACGGTCACAGGGGAGGTGGGAGCTATGATGTTACAGAAAATGGAGTGCCTAACAGAACCGAGGCGTTTGGAAGTAGCATTTCCAAGGGAAGGGAATTACATGTTCTATTGGGAAGTTTCATTCTCCCAGGCAGCGTTCATTAGGTGCTTATTGACAGATGCGGAGGCCTGCGTTTATTTGACTGCAGTGGCAAGGGATTGTGGGATGTGTGAAGAGCAGAGGCAGGAGAGGCGAAGCTGAATTATGAAGAGGGTGCGCTTAGAATAAGCAGGAGAAAGGGGTCATCAGTGAAATAAGGCAGCTTTACCCTGAGGTTTCTGAACCAAGTCTTACAGCAGGTGGCAGATCTGCAGCTCTGTGAGAGAACAGGGATGTGGATGGCAGTCTGTGATCGGGGTGGGCTGGCTGGAGGAGATCCACTAGAGAGTGAGTAGCGAGCAGGGAGGGCAGGGCTAAGGGGAGGAGTCACGAATGGCCTCAGTGAGGGAAGGTGGGGGCGGGCATAAGCAGGGCATAGGTACGTGATGGGATGGGGATGGGGGTGGGCATAAGCAGGGCACAGGGCATAGGTAGGTGATGTGATGGGGCAGGACGCCCGGGAGAGCGGAGGATGGGACGTGGCAGAGCGGAGGAGAGAGTGCCCGCTCCTGGAGCTCCCCTGAGGCTGTGCCAGTGGAGTCCGAGTCCCCTCAGTGAAGACCCTCGGCCAGCCGGAGGTGGTCTCCAGCAACGGCTCCTGCAAGGGCCCCGCACACCACCCTCTGCCCTCTCTCCTGCTGCCCTCCCCTCGCTTTCTGGTCACTGTGCCTTGTTTCTTTGAGAATCTGTTTCTGAAGGAGCAGCATCACCAGGGAGCTTTATGTCCCAGAGGGCAGTTGAGAAGGTTTTAGTTGTAATCGGGGCCTTGGACCAGCCTTTATTGAAAACTGACATTGTGTTCTTGGCTGGGCACGGCATCAGAATGGGCTGAAGAGTGTGAGAGCCAGTCCTTCCCTCAGTGAGGCAGGTTCTGGGGACAGACGGTGGCACTTTGGATATCGGTCCTCTGGAGAACACTGAAGAAGATGGATGTGGGGAAGACATTCAGTGTTTGTCCCCAAAGAAAGATTGCTTTCCTGCTTTTACCAAGAAACAATAAAATTCCTTTTTTATAGAAATCCAGGCCTTAGCATAATAGAGTTAATTTGCTATCTAGAAATAATCTGGGATTCTGAGAATGCTCAGTAAGAAGACCATTGAGATTAGTAATTTCCATTCAGTCTAATGCCAGGAGTTTCTGGTCTGGGTCTAGCTGTAGGAGTTCATGCCTTAGTCTTCATTCACAGGTAAGTAAGTGAAGCTGTGCCTTTAATATTCTACAGGGCAATTTTGTGTGGATTCTTAATGAATTTCTTTCATTCATTCAATAGAAAAAGTCTGATTTTGGTTTCTTTGAGTTACACAGTTATCTATTCTTCAGTTGTTGTATGAAATGAATTTTCAGGTAGGATATGTAATTATTACAAGTATTATTTTGAGCAAATAACATCGATTCATTGGGGCTCTTACTTGGCTAATTAAAACCGGGCAAGTTATTAAATTTATGCCTGGGGATCTGTCATTAGGAGGATTATGGTTCTATCCAGCTTACTGTTTGGGGCTCAGTGTGCTGTTGTATCATTTATGTCCCCCACATTTTCAGTCCTGAGCACTGATTGTAAGTGGAGAAGAGCTGGATCCTTAATTTGCCACTCGTTACCTTGGAGAAGGCCCCTCTCCATCACTCTGTGAATGTGGGGACCACATTATTCAAGATGTCCCTTTCCCTCTTTGTTTCATTGCCAATGTGAGCCGCAGGGAGAGGAGATTTGGAATTTCTTCCTGATTCCTGGGTTGATAGGGTTACACCCCAAGAGCTGATCACAACAAATCACAGCCGCAGAGACAGTGGCTTTCTCTTAGGTTCCGTTTACTATTGGAACTGCCCTCTCTGCCCCAAGCGGCATTTCTCAGGAGCGGAATGAAAGTAAGAAGCTGCCATGCGTGCGCACTTCGGCAGCACATACACCGACATTAGAACCAGACAGAGAAGAGAGCATGGACCTGCCCCACGATGACACGCACATCTGTGAAGCACTCCTTAAGAAGAAAAAAGAACCTGCTATTCCTTCTTTAGAATGCAAACTTCTGAGGATGAATAATTGCATCCTCTCGTTTTGTGTTAGAGATATTTACATAGATAATGCTGGGAGGTGTGAGAGACACACTGACATGCACTCTGTGCATACATACATGTGTAGACACAGTGAGTTATTATTAGGCACCACTTAATATTAGGTAATTCTTTTATTAAAACTGTCCTGGTGGTGGGGCCGGAAGTCCACATGAATTTGAACATGGCTCATTCAGACTGTGAGATGCTTTCAGGGACTGAGATCAGGCATGGAACATGCCTGGGTCAAAGCTTGACCCAGACTTCAGTTTGTCCCATCAGCTGCTCTCTTTCACGACCTTGGGCAAGACACTCAATCTTCCTCACCCAGTGGTTGGCAAACTGCGGCTCTCGAGCCATGGTTTGCTGCTCTGTTGACTAATGAATGAGTTTGCTGACCACTGTCCTAACCTAACTTTACTTACTTCTGCAGTTGGGATAGAAAGCACCTGTCTTGCAGGTAGATTGTTTTTAGGTCAAAGCGAAGCCTGCACAGGGCCTGGGCCACCGAATGGCACAGATCCCGAGGTTGCTATGGACTTGAGGTTGAGCTTTGAGCGGGCAGACCCGCACCGGTTCTACTCATTGCTGCACACTGCGCACGCAGCATCCTGCCCAGCCGCAGAGACCCACGATACATTTTTATTGAATATTGAGCAAAGCCACCTTTCAGTGGAAGGAATTCACTGGGTCAGGTTTTTTAAAAACGTTAGTAACAGTTGGATACGATGTTTGCATTAGCTACAGATTGACCTTCTGTTTATGAAACAAGCCAGAGATCTGCTGCTCTTTGTTTGAGCCTGTACTGTGTAATATTTTCCATACCTAAACAATAAAATCCTACTCTTAACCTACTTCAGAGGTCAGCTTCGTACTTTCTTCAGAAGTTTACATGAGGGGAGCCAAAGTCATAACATCGTTGAGGTATTACCAGGATGTTCTGCATTTTCTGTAATACTTCTAGCAGAGGAAAGTGAGGGCTCAGTACATATGTAAACATACAGTGGTACCTGGAGATACGAGTTCAATTCGTTCCGTAACCTTGAGGCGTGGGAAACTATGAGACGCTCGAGTCGCGGTAAACTGGTGGGTCATGTGCAGCCGGCCGATCCGAGAGATGACTCCTATCTCAACTGTTGCTCGTATTTCAAAGCAAAAATTGCTCGCTTGACAGCTTGTATCTCAAAAATCTCGTATGTTTGGGCACTCGTATCTCGAGGTACCACTGTACTGAGCAGCCAGCTGATAGGAAAAGGCCTGACATGTGAGTCACTTCTCTGCCAGCAGCCGTTGTCTGTCTTTTGTTGCTCCTCCCCCTCCAGGCAGCCTGCGGGATTAGTCTTTCTTTGTACCCTTCTTCCTTTCGCTCCCCACGAGGCCAGCACCAGCCAGCTGCAGCCTCCTCACTGGAGTGTAAGTTGGACAGGGAAGTGAGAACGATGACGCTTGTTATCCAGTGTTTTCCATTTTCTGGAGTGAGGGATGGAGTGTTCCTGGCGGAGAGAGCGGGATGGAGAGCAGGACTATTCCCGGAGAGGAGTCGCTCCTCTCTGAGGCTTAGTTTTCACTGTCAGGAGTGAGCGCGCAGCGTGGCAGCCTCGGCTGCAGGGGTTTCTCAGCCCAGAAGGGGGTGTGTTCCCGAACTGGTGCTAGAGGGGTCTCAGGGAGGGCCTTTCTTTCTCCTTTGTTTAAAAGAAAGGGTTTTTTCTTTCTCCTTTGTGTAAAATAAAGTCATGGCCGCTTGGTTGTTTCCATAGCTTTGCAATTAATAAACGGGGGAGGTGGGGGTGGGAGGGGCCTGCCCGGGCAGTTTGGAGTAGCCACAGTATAAATGCACTGAGTCCTCACTCACCACTGCGGATCGGTCCTGTGGGTTAAGGGGAGGACCTATAACAGCCCGTTTACCACCGGCTAATTGATAGAAACAGGCAGTGGTTCCCCAGACAGCTCCTCAGTGTCACAGTGAGATGACGAGGACAAAGAGGACCTGCTGTATGCGTGCAGTACTGAGTGTCTTTGCGCAGGTAAATGGGATGTTACTTGTAGTCAGTCCTGTATAGGCCAGAGTAGGGTGACATCTCAGTCAGAGGAGGTGATGCTGGGTCTTGGCTGCTAGCTCCGCCCCCAGTTCTGGAGCAGTCACGTGGAAAGTTATTTTGAACCACCATTTTGCGTGATAGGAATGGCAGCTCATAGATGGCTGGGGCGGTATTCACGTAAGAGAAAATCAAAATGAGGCTTTGGGAATAAATAATCTCAGAGCACCTTATTGGCCGCATTCATTCGATCTGTTTGCACTCATGACTGACAGTCATTATAGACTACATGGGATTTAAAGTTTTAATGGCTCCTGGTTCCTGTGAAGTTGGTAATTCATTTTGTCCCAATTAATATGGATTTTCGGACTCTTAGAAAATCACTGGAGAAGTTTTACTTAATTATATTTCTTTTCATAAAATATTTATCTTAAATGTTATTTGCTTAAGCCTGATCTCTATAGGTGAAATATTTTCAATGCGGAAGACTCTAGGAATTCTGATTTTTTAAAAAGGAGCCTAGGGAAGTTGGAGGCAATTTGGTATTTGCAGAGATCTGCTGTGCAAGAAGACTTGTAAAGTCTTGTCATTCAAACTCGATTCCATACAACTGAAAACCTGTAATTTGGATGTGGATGTTTCTGTTAAGAACCAGCGCAAATAGGCTAAAAAGCTTCTTAGAACTGAAATGAAATGAGGGAAACTGAGGCACTGTGTCAGTTTTCTGACTCCTAAATTAAGAACAAAGATATGCTTTGAAATGATGCCTTTTAAAAAATATATATTTTATTGATTTTTTACAGAGAGGAAGGGAGAGGGAGAGTTAGAAACATTGATGAGAGAGAAACATCCATCAGCTGCCTCCTGGGGATGTGCCCGCAACCAAGGTACATGCCCTGACCAGAATCGAACCTGGGACCTTTCAGTCCCCAGCCCGACGCTCTATCCACTGAGCCAAACCAGTTTCGGCAATGATGCCTTTTTTAATGCTTAAAATATTTTAATCATTACCTGAATTTTTGCGTATTTAAAATATTGCCAAGGTGCTTAGAAATTATTTACTAAGTATCTTTGTTTAAAACCCTTAATTTGAATGTATAAGGATTTGAGTGGTCTGATTAATTGAATTTCTAGTGCAAGAGATCAACCACACATTTATTTCTATTGGAAGCTTATGATAAAACATATTGATTATACTTCACATTCTTGTGCAGTTGACTCTGATTTGGAATTCGCGGTGTTGGTATGGGAGGCGGGGTGTGGCGGAGAAGGTTATGACTGCTGACGCTGGATTTAGTCACATATTGTCACCAAGACGGACCGCACACACAGCGGGGCCCGGCGGGGCTGTGGAAGGTGACCTGTAGGAAGGAAAAGAAACCCACCATGCTGAAGATGGTCCCAGCATCAACTTAGTTTTCTGGGTTTGTCTCTTGTTTGTTAGACGTAGACACTGGATCTTGAACTACAGGAAGTTGTTAGAGAATGATTCTGTGCTTCTCAAAAGGAGTGAATGTGACAGGACTCTCTAAAAAGATTGAATACTAAAAAGTTTGCTGATCTGAAATGCTTAAACAACTCGAAGAACAGAAATCTTATATAAGCATTGGAGTTTTATGCTATTTAGTTCATTTAAAACCTCATGAAATTGAATTGTTCGTGTTTTTTTGGAAATGTTATTGCTCTCTAGAATGTTTGAAAGGGATCATATTCAAACTTATCTGAGATATCTTTTTGATACTTAAAAGAACTGTGCTGGCTTTCAGAAGTTGCTCTCTAATCACTTGCTGGTTTTAAATTTTCTAGTTTCTCAAAAACACCAAACTGGTTTTGCCCCGAAGAGAAATAATGTCGTTCTTGAACCTGATGCTCTGAGCCTGTGCGGTGTACTCACCTTACGGGCACGGGAGGAAATGAAACTCATTCTGTGTCTTTTTCCCTCTGGAATGAAACCTTTGCCTTTCACCTTGCCGTTGGGTTTCCCAGCTTAAATGCGGATTTGAGAAAATGGTGGATCTTTCTCTGAAACCCTCAATGCTCTGAGTATTTCCTCATTCAGTACCTGTTGCTCATTAGACGCTTCTGAAAGCTCACTTCGCCCACGGGGTTCATTTCTGTTATAAACAAAGCATGCCGCTGTCACTGTGCTGTGCACCGTGTCATCTTAACCTGGTTATTCGAGGGGCACACACCATACTGCTCGGCGACAGGCCCGGGTTCAAGTGCAGAGCCGGCCGGTCACACGTTTGTTCCCGCCGAGCTAATTCAGGACGTGGTTTGATTCACGCCGAAAGGTTAACCCGCGTGGCCACCAAATTCTCTGAGACTTCAGACGCCATCTGCTAAGGATGGTGCGGATGCCGCCCGTGTGCTGAGTGCCCCCAGTGACCAGGCGTGCGGGGACGCTGGCGTGTTAACCGAAGACTCTTTTCTCTTTTAGGTCCACACCTCCCAGGCCTGTTGCAGATCTCCAACTCCTGCTCTGTGCGACCCCCCAGCATGCTCTCTGCCGGTGGCGTCCCAGCCGCCGCCGCATCTTTCTGAAGCCGGGAGAGGGCCTGCAGGGGTAAGGAGACTCCCGTTTGTAAGCCGTCAGCATGGTACACCCCGCAGGGTCTAAAACAGGAAGACCGCCTCCCTCCCCAGAGCCCCTTGGAAAATGTGCTGGATGGTGTGTGTTCTTAAAGGCGTGACAAGCACATGCACAGAGGAAGCAAACACGGGACTTACCTTACCCCTCTAGGACAGTTCCAGAAGCCAGCGGGTGTGGGAGCGTAGGGCACTTGGGCACCAGCAGAGAGCATGCAGGGCTGCTGCAAGGAGCAGGAGCTGGCAATCAGCAGCGAGTATGGATGTTGGCAACTGGAATGGGGGACCGGGGTAAGTTTGAGGTCCGTGTGGACGGTGCGCTGCCCCGGGACCGCTGGGACCCGTGGCCCACAGTGTAACCGTGCGGTGCAGTCTCTCAGGTACAGTGCCAGGCTTGTGTGCGGGGCAGGCGCAGACCGAAACACGGAGAGGCACGGGTGGGGTTAGATATAGTGTCTCAGCTGTGCTCTGCCACCCGGTGGCAATGCGGGGGGCGGGAGGGAGGTATGAGAGGTAGCAGGAGGCAGTGTCCCCAGTTAGTTATTCCTTAGGACGCAGGACGCTCTCGGAGGGCGAGTTTTGTCTCCTGTTCAGCCCTTCCTGAAAGCCGTGTGCACCCCCGTCTTCTCCTTTCCCTGTGGGGATTTGAGGGGAGAGCTTTCTGGAAGATCGGTGTTACTCTGACCCCTGCCTGAACCATTGAGGAAGCGTAAGCCCTGTCTTTCTCTTGCATGTCATCTGACCCGGGGCTCAAACTCAGACTCAGACAATGACCCAGGGAATAGGGACCACAGATGCGCACGCGCAGTGTAAGATACGGGGATGGGGACTGCGTTGCTCACCGCAGTGTAGGACGCTCCTGGCTGGAGGCTAAGAGAAGAGAGAGCTGCAGACGGGCCACAGGGTAGGAGAGTTTGTGACGGGCAGGCGGGCGGTTGGAGGAGCGGGTATGTTTTTGATATGTCAGTAACATGTGGCCAGGCAGAGAGGCGGGCCTTCCCGGTGCACATGTCAGCTTGTCCCTGTAAGCACGTGGACGGCGAGGCTGGTGGAGCTGGCAGTGGTGAGACTCCACAGGACGTCAGAGCAGAGCACAGGTTGGTGGGACTCGGGAGGCAGAGGGGGCACAGGAAATGGGGCGATCATACAGGATCTAAAGCTTAGAAAGGTGAAGTGTCACGTGGTCGTCGGAAGAGCCTTGCAGCCTTTTTTACCCCGCAAGCCAGCGGATCGCTGCTTCAGAAGGTTCAGCGGGAAGCAGAATGCGGGGCGGAGGGGGACAGGCTGGAAGTTCCAATTAGAGGCGAGGCTGCCATCCATGCGTAAAATGAGGACCGAGACAATAGAGATGGGTGTTAATAATTGTAACAGAATCGGGAATAATTGCCACAACAACAGTTTCATGTTTGGGTAATCGCCAGTGTAATTTGTCAAGAATGAGGCCAGAAAAGAGGTTCGCAGTATGGAAGCTTGGAATGATGGATAGAATAGCCACTCACGATATAAAATGAAACCCAGTTTGGTGGATAAAAGTCGAATTTTAACCCCGAAGAGAGAGACTGACATTTTAGGGGACAAATTAGCAGAGTCCTGACTTGACTACCTTTTTCAAAAGTTTCAGCCTTTACCGCTTACCATCTTATCTCCGTGTGTATCTAAGAAACGGCTGTTAGCTTTCAGGCTAATTGTTTCTCTTTATCCTCTAGTCAGTGTGGATGTCACTGTTCAACTGTTTCATTCCCACAAAACTCACCACCAGCATTTGCTAAAGAGATGGACATTTCCCCCACGACAGTAAACCTGTTCTCTGAGCACCAGTGATGCCACCATTTAACTTCTGGCAGGGGAAGTGAGGCGGTCACCGAGTGTGTAAATAAGTTTATGCGTGGTGGTGCACGCGGCTACCATCCGATGAAGGCGGGAGAAGATCCTGTAATAAGATGATGAATCTTTCAGTTAGACGCTGCCGCAGAAAGCTGACTGTATCGATTGTCCTGTGACAATGCTTCGAGCTGCCAACGTCATTTGAGCTGGATGTGAATCGCATCCAGTTGGCAAAGCTCCCTCGCACCCTCCTCGTGTGGGGCTCATAAACCCTGCGGGCACGCGGACCTAACACAGTGGAATGAGAGCTGCGGGGAGGAGATTGATTACGGGGCCGCACACAATATCACTCATGCGTCTTGCCACGATGCACCAGATGTCTTCGCTAATAGACTATTTTTGTCAGTTTAGCTTTTATACGTGGTATTGCTCGCATCATAATTGAACTTGCTTTGCGTATTCAGGTATATGTGATCTGTGTTTCTACACTAATGGATGTATCAGCTCCTAAGATTTAATTTTATAAATTCCTAATTTATGGACCATTTTTAAAGTATTTGTACTGGAAAGGCCAAACTTGTTACTGAGAATCTGTTCGCTTGGATGTTTACCGGTAGTGCGGGTGGCGAGGAGGTGAGACTGCAAGGAAAACATCTCAGGTCCCCGGTGGACCGGGCAGAGAGGATCCCAGCCAGAGTGAGCTGGTGTGAAGGCTCAAGAGACTCCCCAACGCAGCGGTGGCAGCCGTTTAAAGGGGTGCGCTTCACGTGAACTGGCACATGCGCTCTGCAGCCGAGTGCTATTGGCTGCACCTGTCCCCGTCCTCACAGACGGTCAAGGACTGGTGAGGGGACTTAGTCACTGGGCTCTTTTAGTTTTTAGGCATATATTTTTGTGAATTTAAGACCTCTGTTGAGTGGCTAACATATATAATATAAATAAGGTAGTGGGTTAAGCTATTTTATTTCAGTCATTTTTTTAACTTACTGGCTTTTGGTGCATTATCTTCTGGAGGACATTTTTTTTTTAGACATGTTTTTGTGTAACATAGGACATATTAATCAACCTCTCTAACCTTGAGTTTTCTCACTTAGAAAATGGCTATTTGAAAAATTAAGTACCATATATAAGCATTCATTAAGCATTATCTGTTATCACATAGATATTTGTTAGACAAATTCAGGTTTTAAGAAGTTTTAAAAATATATTTTTATTGATTTCAGAAAGTGAGGGAGAAGAAGAGAGAGAGAAACATCAATGATGAGAGAGGATCATTGATCGACTGCCTCCTGCATGCCCCACACTTGGAGGTGGAGCCCACAACCCAGGCATGTGCCCTGCCCTGGGATGAACCATGACCTCCAGGTTCAGAGGTTACCACCCAACCCCTGAGCCATCTGGCTGGGCCACATTCAGGCTTTAAGTAAATTTTTAGTTTTCTAGACATTCTTAATCTACACATAGGCCCCTAGGTAGTGTCTTTGAGTAAAGAGGTCCCATTAAATTCCTAAAATTGCTTGGCATGTCTTACATGTGTGTGCAGTTTTCTGCAGAGAGTATACTTTTCAGCCATAGATGCCAATCAGATTCCTGAAATGTTGAAAAAAATCTAAAAATAAAAATAAAAAGCTGGCAGGTCATTTAAAACCTCACACCAGCTAGTGTTGGTTTTTTACAGAGAGGAAGGGAGAGAGATAGAGAGTCAGAAACATCGATGAGAGAGAATCATCAATCAGCTGCCTCCTGCACACTCCCCGTCCAGGATGTGCCCGCAACCAAAGTACATGCCCCCGACCGGAATCAAACCTGGGACCCCTGAGTCCGAAGGCCAATGCTCCATCCACTGAGCCAAAGCAGTTAGGGCACTTTGCTACTTTTTTGATGGATTTAATCTCCACAACAATCTGACATTTATTTAATTATGCAGATGAGAAACCTTGAGGTTTGCCTTTGTATCAAATCTGCCCCGAGTGAGTGGCAGGACTCGTGGGCTTGCCCTGGTCTTATAATCCTCCTGGTCTCACGGTGCCTTCTCCCCGGGACTGCGGTGATGCTGACCTTGGCCGCCACGTGGCTAGAAAGCTCCAGAGCGCACATGCCACTCTACGCTTGGCATGTAGAGGGCTCTGCCACTGAGTTTTACAGGCTGACCCTCACCCTGAATAAATGGGCAGCGGTGCTCACAGTGTGGTGTGAGAGCCCCTTTTTAGTATGAGTAAACTTTGGTTCCTGTTGGCATTTGTGATGGTACTATCTTAGTGTCCTTTTGTTTAAAAAAAAAATGCATGACCAGCAGCTACGGCAAGTTCCCTTTCATTCATCATAATAGCATCTGCCGTTGACCCTTGACAATGTGGGAGTCAGTTCCCTCCTAAAGTAAAAATCCATTGTAATGTTGACTCCCCTAAAACTTAAGTTGTCCTTGGTATCTGTGGGGGGATTGATTCCAGGACCCCCGTGGATACCAAAATCCAACAGTGCTCAAATCCCCCATGTAAAATGGCCTGGATCAGTGCATACAGGCATCCCTCTACAGCTGCTGACTCCCGCTGCAGATAGAAAACTAGAGTATTTACGGAAAACATTCGAGTCTAAATGGACTCGTGCAGTTGAAACCCATATTTTTTTATGGTTAACTATGATACATATTTGAAAAGTAATTCCTGTCGTCTAATTTGTTAGGCGGTGTGTGTGTTTCAGGTAAAACTTGGTGCATGAAAAATTGGGTTTTGCATTTCCTTTGGAATAAATCCATTCCGCCATGTGGGTACACCTGCCCATTGACAGAGAAGGGAAACCGGGGCCCAGTGATTCCCCAAACCCCTGCTTCAGAGGGGGCTGCTCAGGCCAGAGCCAGGCCTCCTGGTCCCTGGTTAGTGCTCTTCCCACTGCTCCGGTGGATGTCCTCCACCCGTAATGATGCTCTTCCGGCGGCCCGTGCGGTGTGCCGTTTACTTCTTAAATAGATTTTATTGTTTTTTTTTTACAGAGAGGAAGGGAGAGGGAGAGAGAGCTAGAAGCATCGATGAGAGAGAAACATCGACCAGCTGCCTCCTGCACACCCCCTACTGGGGATGTGCCCACAACCAAGGTATATGCCCTTGACCAGAATAGAACCTGGAACCCTTCAGTCTGCAGGCCAACGCTTTAGCTACTGAGCCAGACCGGTTAGGGCCATATACTTCTTGAAGAGCTAAGAATCCTTTACTTCATACTTACTTTTAGCTTTTGTGACTGTATCTCAAACCAGTGTTAAAATAGCATTACTTTTTGCTTAGACATTTATTATTTTTAAGTATTGTTTCTAACACTGGTACTTTTCATACTTGGGACTTCAGTACCATTTAACAATGAAAAGCAAGCATTTATTATAAAAGGCTATTTAAAAAGTAGAGTGGTTATTTTTCTACCTATTTGCTGCTTATAAAGACCTGTAGTCTGGTTAGTTGTTTAGCTATTCAAGCGTTTCTGAAGATAGCCTGTTTTTTCCGTATTTACTGTGGCTTCCCCAGTTGGCATTAAATATGCCGAAAATAAACTCTTAGTTGTAGTTAAAGGTGTTAAAATGACTGAATTTTCAGAAAAAATGCCAATATAAATGCTAATTAATCCAACCACCCTAAATGAAAGATGATGAATAGCTATTGGGTTTTCATGTAGCAAGTTTAAAAAACTCTTAACAATGTTTGCCCTGGCCAGCGTGTTCTGCAGTTAGTGTGTCGGCCCTCGCACCAAAGGGTCTCAGGTTCGATCCCTGGTCGAGGACATGATTCTGGGTTGCAGGTTTGACCCTGGCCACAGTTGGGGCTCATGCGGGAGGCAACAGTCCATGTGTCTTTCTCACATTGATCTTTCTCTCTCCCTCCCTTCCACACTCTTTAAAAAGCAATGGAAAAAATAATCCTCTTGTGAGGATATGGTGTGGTGTGGTGTGTGTATGTTAATGATTTCAGAGAGAGGAAGGGAGGGGAGACAGAAAGAGAGAAACGTCAGTGTGAGAGACACATCAGTCGGTTGCATATACACCCAGACTGGGGATCAGATCTGCAACCTGGGTCTGTGCTCTGACTGGAATTGAACCTGTGCCCTTCCGTGCATGGGACGACGCTCCCACCAGCTGAGCCACACTGGCTACAGCTAAAAATTCTTAAAACATCCAGCCAACCAATGTGTACCCTGCTTCCTGATTAATCCCTTTCTCTTGGGACATAAAAGCTAGCTGCTAGCTAGTTTCTTCTTACGGCTGTCTTTCCATCGGCTGTCTTTCCATCGGCTGTCTTTCCATCGGATTCATCTCCTTTTTTATGAAAGGGGATGAGGCCTCCTCTCAGAAAAGAGATGGAATAACCTTCCGATTTTCTGAAACCGCCCGGATGCCCGCAGTCTTCTGTAACAGGGTCTGTGAGATGCTGCGCGTGCTTCTCCATTTTGTGGGCTTCCTCCCGCAGGCACCGTGCATCCCTGTGTGGTGCGGGGGCTGGTCGGTCTCCCAGCCCGGCCTTCGGGGCTGTTCCATACTGTTCCGAAGAGATCTAAGCAGAACGTGGAATTCAGGCTTTATAAGTTCGCCAGACTCGGCTTTCCCAGCCTGAACTGCCAGAGACATCCACGGCCCTCCCTGGCACAGGAGCTGGGCGTGCAGTCTTGTTTAGTTGAACTTGGTTTGTAGTGTTGCCCCTCATTTGGGATATCACAGCACTTCCTTCGGGTGGCGGTGTTTCTATGACTCTGCAGGCTGCCAGTGACATTCATGTGATACACCTAAGGTTCATCAGTTCTTTTCAGAATCCATAGTAATTATGTCTCAGGCCTGCAAGTTGGTATTTTCTGTGTTTCTCTTTGGTCTCATGTTTTACAAACTGAATGTTAGATACAGTGGTACCTTGAGATACGAGTTTAATTCGTTCCGTAACCTTGAGGCGTGGGAAACTATGAGACACTTGAGTCGCGGTAAACTGGTGGGTTGTGTGCAGCCGGCTGATCCGTGCGATGTCTCGTATCTCAACTGTTGCTCGTATTTCAAAGCAAAAATCGCTCGCTCGACGGCTCGTATCTCAAAAATCTTGTATGTTAGGGCACTCGTATCTCCAGGTACCACTGTATTTCTTCATTTGTTTGTTTTCTTGTTTTTGTTTTTTTTTAAACACGATTTTTTTGGAGCAGTTTTAGATTCACAGCAAAATGGAGCGGAAGGTACAGAGATTTCCCACCCTAACAAATAGCCTCATCAGCAGCCCTCACCAGAGAGGCACGGATGTAATAATGGGCGGATCTGCATTGACACATCATTCTCCAGAGTGAACATTAGGCTGCGCTGTTTGTGTTGTACCTGCCGTGGGTTTAGACAGGTCTCTGAAGCCGTGAACCACTATTCCGGTTTCATAAAGGGTACTCTCACTGCCCTAAAATCCTGTGCTCTGCCTGTTCATTCCGCCCTTCTCCCCAATTCCTGGAAACTAGTGGTGATTTGCTGTCTCCATCACTGTGCCTTTTCTAGAAGGTCACACAGCCTGTAGCTGGAATCACACAGAAGCCTTTTCATACTGGCTTCTTTCCCTTAGTAACATGCACTTCATTTTTTCCGTGCCTTTTCATGGCTTACTAGCTCGTTTCTTCTTCCCTCGGAATAATATTCCATTGTTTGGATGCACCAGGCTTTATTCATTAACCTGCTGCAGGGCGTCTTCCCAGTGATGCAGAGAACAAAGCTGCTGTAACATTTGTGTGTCAGGTTTTGTGCGGATGTAAGTTTTTCAGCTCCTTTGGGTAAGTCCCATGAAGTGTGCTTGCTGGATTGTCTGCTCGGCGTTAAGTTCGCTAAGAAACAGCCAGACTGTGTCTAGAGTAGCTGTGCTGGTTTGGAGCCCACCAGCGGGGAAGGAAGAGTTTGTGTCGCTCCACCTTCTTGCCAGCACTGGTGTCAGCTCTCTGGATTGGGCCATCCCGGCAGGTGTAAGTGGCATCTCACTGTTGTTCTGGATTGCATTTCCCAAGACATACGATAGGGAAGTAACTCTTCAGATGCTCATTTACCACTGCTTGGATGACTGCTTGGGTGACATGTATGTTAAGGTCTCTGGTTTATTTTTTAACTGAGTTATTTTCTTCTTGGGTGTGAAGTTTTCATGTATATATTTTGGATGACAGTTTTTTGTTTTTTTTTTTTAAATCAGATGTGTCTTTTGCAGATATTTTCCCCAGTCTATGCCTTGTCTTTTATTTTCTCCGCAGTGTCTTTTGGAGAGCAGACAGACATTTTTAGTTTTAATGAAGTCCAGCTTACCAATTGGTATTAAAGCTGCAAAGACATCACCATTCCTGTGGCCATCGAGGTTTTCTCATATGTTGTCTCTAGGAATTTTACACGTTTGCATTTTGCATTTAGGTCTGTGATCCATTTTACATTTGGGTGCAGGGCATAAAGTCTAGATTTCTTTTCCAAGTTCATGTCCAGTTGTTTAGTGTCCTTTGTTGAGATACTCGCCGTTCTCTGTTGTGTTGCCTTTGCTCCTTTGACAGATAGTTAACTATGCGGGTCTGCTTTTGAGGTCTTTTATCCCATCGTTCTGGATTGAGAGTACTATGTAGACAGACATCTTGACTCTTTACTTCCTAAATCCTTAAAAGTATATTATTGCATAGAACAAGGACAATCATCTGTATAGACACCATGTAGCCATCAAAATCAGGAAATTTTGCCGAGACCGGTTTGGCTCAGTGGTTAGAGCGTCGGCCTGCGGACTGGAAGGTTCCAGGTTCGATTCCGGTTGGGGGCATGTACCTTGCTTGCGGGCACATCTCCACTGTGGGGCGTGCGGGAGGCGGCTGATCGATGTCTCTCTCTCTCATCCATGTTTCTGACTTTCTATTTCTCTCCCTTCCTCTCTGTAAAAAATCAATAAAATAGATTTTTAAAAAATGAGCAAACTTAGCAGTGACACAATGCTGACATCCAGTCTATAAACACATTTTGCCATGTGTCCTAACAGCTGCCTCTGGTAGCAGTTTGTTTTTCTTGTCTAGTGTCCGGTTCAACATCACACTTGAAATTAGTTATCGTGTCTCTCTAGTTGCCTTTAATCTGGCACAGTTCCTTTTCTTTTCCGTGTGTTTCATGACACTGGCATGTTTCTAAAGTGGGCAGGCCAGATTTTTATAGTTCGCTGTTTCCTAGTTATGAGATTTAGGTTATGCATTGCAGGCAGGACTGTATATTAGTGTGATTGTGTCTTAAGCACCTTACATCAGAGGCATATGAGATTAGCTTGTCACGTTATTGGTGATGTTATCTTTGATCACTTGGATAAGTTACTAACCTGCCCTTGGTAATCAATAAGTAATTTGTACGGAGAAACTTTGAGACCATGTAAATGCCCTGTTCTCCACCAAGTTTTCACACACTATTAGTACCTATTGATTATTTTTTGCCTGATTCTCTGGGGCAGTTGCGGAATGTCAGCCTTAAAAAAATTTTTTTTGTACTTAAAACTAAATCACTGTCTTTGAAAAATTGATCGGCACTCCCTTATCATTAATTCAAATTTGAGAATTTTTAATAAAGTGAGAGAAAGATGGGAGGGAGGAGAGAAGGAAGGAAAGAAAGAAGGAGAGAGAGAAAGAAAGAAAAAGTGAGAGAGACGGGGGGTGGGGGGAGGTTTGAGCCCTCAGTTTTTTTTGTTTGTTGTAG
>PVJN01021201.1:0-34977 GCA_004026805.1 Lasiurus borealis
ATTCAATCTTTTATTATAAGAAAACATCAAATTGAAATCACACTATGGTACCTTTTCTCATTTAGCAGACATGGAAAAGCTAAAATTTGATAATTCACAGTATTGGTGAGGCTCTCCGGAAACAGGCGCTGTTGTGCACAACTGGTGGAAGTATGGGTTGTGTGCCAACCATACATCATTTTCCATGCCAATTTTTTTTTCCCAGAAAAGCCTGTCTCCCACTGTAGTAGTTGAAAATATCAGCAACTGGCTTTCCCAGCAGCAATGGGCAGACAAACCAGTACAGACAGACAGAACCTGAGAGGATCCTGGGTTTTGGTTGTTGTTTCTTTTTTTTTTTACCTTCCCAAAAGAAAACAAGCAAACAAACAAACAAAAACCAGAGAAGGAAAATAGTCTTTATACAATGCTTTTGACTGTGGCATCCACCTCCAACCACAAGGGGCCAGCTAACAATGCCTGGCATTCAAATGCTTTTGTTCTATAAAGAGGCTATCTCTGCCGCTAGTTGGGTAGTCTCATTTGCAGCTGTAAGCATTCTGATACACGAAGTTTATCAGAAAATGGGTCAAATGCTAAGAAACAGGGCAACTTCAAGTTATGGTCATAGCCTTTTCACAAGTCAACAGTGGAACGAACTATAGAGGAGTAAAAGGATGAGAGAAGACCAGGAGCAGCAAGCATGGCCATTTTCTATAGGCATGCATTGCTTTGCTTTTGCAACCAGCTTCCTTACTTGGGTTTAAGAACATATGGTTTTAATCTCACCATCAAGCATAATTCGTGGGCATAACAAATGCTAATATGATTTACCAAATGAATGTGAAATTCAAGAAAAAAGCTTCTCAATGAACAGTGATAACAACTGAGTTTTAGTCTCTCTTATATCTTTGTTGATTTTATCTATTTCAGCTGTCAGCACCTCTTTGGCATTTAGACTCTTAAAAATAGTGATCATTTAGAACAGTCACATTAATGGGCTCTTCTTAGCGATCCAGCGAGCAGCAATTAGCTTATGAAAATCCTACTCATCTATGAAGCCCCTGCAGAATTACCACTGCCCTGTAAACTCAATGAGTTTACTTTCCAGGCAAAATTCACTTTAAGTTCTCAATTCAATAGTCTAAAATATTCCCAACAACTTTGTGTTTTTCTAAATCAAGTAATATTACCAATTAGCATATTGTTAACCTACTTATATGTAACAGATAAATTAATTGTAGAATTTACACAGTGGAATATAAGTACAACTTTCTGTTAGCAGTGACTGAACCAGTTCTAATCAATCAAAAAGCTAATTCAAATTAACTTACTAGACTATGAGCCACTTCTCTAGCTCTAATTTTTTTAAATCTACAAACACTTGTTTTTTATGAAATCAGTATTGTGGGAACCTCTTTCCACGTCCCATGTGGTTCAGGATTCTCAGTTCAGGGTTCGGGTTCTGAAGGAGGCCGCACGCAAATGAAAAGAGAGACTAGAAAACATTACTTTGGCGATATTGGGGGGCCAGGCGGGAGTCTTCCTCTAGTGGAAAAGACTGCCACTTGCTCTGGCCTTTTTCTCCCTTTTATTAAGGCTGTGGGACACACCCCTAGCCTTTAGGCAGGAAATAACAAAACAGAAATTAACATGAAACCAACAGGTAGAGGTTGCTTCAGCCAACAATGTTTCAACTAAACAGTGAGTGATTAGCTCTGACCTTTCAGAGCAGTTAAGGTTGACCAGCCTTCTGGCCCCCTGTTTACATCCATTTAGTAAGAACAATGTTTGGTTTCGTGCACAGTATCATCCTGTAGTTGGAAAATTTTATATAAATAATATGTAATTGTTTAAAATTTATGAGTACTAAAAACATTAATGTCCTTATTTTGCTATTGTATCCATGACCAAATCATACTTCCTACATAAATTTATATTCAAGCTTACTGTTATATAGAGTTTGAGGTAAATGGTTCCAAAACCTTGTAAAATCTAGATGAAATTGGGTCCATTTTATTTGCAATGTTAATGGCATCAACTATGTATGAAACCACAAATATTTAGGCTTTTGTTTTGCAGAATTACATAAAATATTTGGTATAGAATTTAATAAACAATTAAATTTTTTGTTAAACATTAAATTCTGTTTGGAATAGTTCACTCTATTTATTTATAGTGACACATATCTTTCTCTTTATACTTAGACATTTTAATCAGTGTAAGATCCACATTGTATCTTCAGGAGAAACAGAAATAGATAAAATTTGGTTGGTTCCCTATACCTTAAGGACACTGAAATTATGCATTGTCTCAAGGAGGCAACTGAGGATGAAAGACTATGAGGGGAAGGGAAAGCAAAAGAGAGCATAGCAAAATCAGCACCTGGTTCAATCTGAGGAAAAAAATCATGGTTCAACATTGGAAGCATTAGGGATAATGTAAATTTCTCTGAATGGAGAATATTGGGAATATGGGAATGGAGGCAGCATTTTCGCATACCACATCAAAACTTCCAAAAACCCTTCCTTTAGTACATCTTGCTTGTTTACTAATTTGTCCCTTAAAGCAGATGACATGCCTCTTATTCTCATTCTCTCTTTCTGCCCAAAGTTCTTTCTTCACAGGTACCTCCTACCCAACTTTCTTTTTTTTCCTTCCACAGCTTCATTTTTTTCCCCTATATTAAAAGCAAAAGTGGCTCAGCCGTGAGCACAGTTTAGACAATGTTTTTCCTTTTGGAGGAATGCATGTTTGTTAGGGTGTAGGGGAGAGTATCAATTAATCCTAAATATGTCAGACTAGGGCTCAGTGCATGAATTTGTGCACACGTGGGTTCCTTCAGCCTGGCTGATGATCAAAGCCTATCAGAGGATAGGGAGAGGGGCAGCCGGCCTGGGGGAGAGGTTGTGGGAAGTTGGCCAGCTAGAAGGTTGGCTGTGGGAGCACACTGACTCCCAGGAGAAGCTCCTATGTTGAGCATCTGCCCGCTCTTGGTCAGTGTGCATTATAGGGATTGGCTGATCAGTTGTTCTGGTCGTTCTGGTTGTTCCAGTCATTCTGGTAATGGTCACTTAGGCTTTTATATAAATAGATATGTCTGTGAGAATGCATTTGTGGCATTTATCTTATGTGTCTCATACTGTGCTAAGCATTGGCAATTCATAGATACTATATATAAGTGCTTGCATGTGTATATATGTATATATATATATATATATATATATATATATATATATATAGTATATAAACACAGCTTATATAATAAAAGCCTAGTATGTTAAATGTCTAACCATTCATTCTACCATTAGACCAGTCACTATGACATGCACTGACCACCAGGGGGCAGACATTCCAACCAGTAGGTTAGCTTGCTGCTGGGGTCCAGCCAATAGTGACTGGGCAAGATAGGCCAGACATGCCCTGGAGCTCCCCCATGGTCCCTCCCCAAACCCGATCGTGCACTGGTAGGATTCCCTGTACAATCCAGGACCCCTCAGGGGGTGTCAGAGAGCCAGTTTTGGCCCGATTCCCACAGGCCAGGTCAAGGGACCACACTGGTACACAAATCCGTGCACTGGGCCTCTAGTGTATAATAAGCACACACACAAATACACACATACATATGTAGGTAGAACTAAATAACTATAGAGACATATATATAAGCATACACACAAATGCATGCATACATATAATGTATATTACATACTTTCCCCATTTCATTTTTATATAAAACTATTTTTTACAATTAAGGTTCATACTTAAAAACAGATTACCTGGCTTCCCTATGTGATTTTACTTTCCTTTCAATTATACTTTGACAAGATTTTTAAGTAATTTTATTAGTTTTATACCTAACACACTCATTATTACTCTTTGTTTTCTTCGGTTTCAACTTGTTTCTGATTCTTAGACCAAACACTGATCACCCCACAATAAACCTCACAAATAGACTTGTATGCAGAGTTATAAAATTCTAGAATCAATTAATTTAAATAATAACCCAAACAAGAAAGCCCTAGCCTTATTCCAAGCTACTCTCATTTTATTACGATCTTTGTTCATGTTTTGTGATGGGCCTAGAGTGATATCTATTCTACTTTGACAAGGGCTCTAGACTATACATCTTTACCATCATTTCATTTGAGTTGCCCAAACAGTTCAACATTCTATTGATGTAAATATGTGCTGGATTTATAATCCCAGTGGAGGAAATAGTTAAATTTAGTTTACTCATATTCTCCCCATTCTATTTTACCTGCATCCCTTTTTGCTGGAACATAACATTCTTTCTTGTCCTAACCTTAAAATAAAGTGGAAATAAAGAATAACTGATCATATTTCAGTCATCTCCCCTTTACCTGAAGGTCAGCATATTAATTTCTTCATTCTGTTTGATTTTCATGCCAAAATTCAACTGTCAACTTAAGTATATACCACAGCTAACACATACCTAATTACTCTCTGTATGATTGCATTGTGATTTATTGCCTTTCAATTCAATCTCCTCTATATTTTGAGATAAACATACAGAATTTCCCAAAAGGTACCTAATTTTAAACCATGACCAGTATTCATGGGCATTTAACTAAAGTTTTCACTCATTCTGCAATACCCTCAGATATCTTTAAGGAGTGGGTCTTCATGGGATATTTTTTCACTTCTATATACAAAGCAGTACTGTGTGTATGACTTGCAGAAAACCACAACAGAATAAAGCTTTGTTTCATTTAACCAACAGGAACAATAGGCTTCCTCAATTTCAACAGGTGTTTGATGTGTGTTTTTTTTTTTTTAATCACTCATCTACTCCAATTAGAAACATTAGGAAAGTATGATATTTACTCTCCTTGGCTCTAAGTTTCTAAGCACGTTTTTAAGCTTGCATTCATACATGGAATAACCAGAAGAAAATTATTTTATTTACACATCAGTGAAAACAAATGACTAAAAATATTTAAGTGGTTTTTGGGCAGAGCCACATCTAATTATGTAAGGTATTTGTGAAGCAAAGATTGGGTCATGGTGCTAAAGATTATGATTATTTTTAGGTCTTTCACATCATTAGCCTTAATGCACTGAAATGGTACTTACGTCTTTGAAAGAGTACGCAGTTCAAATGAGTATCATTTTATGACATGATTGCTTTGGGTGAGTTTCCTTTCCACATAACTTTTCTCAGTACCAAGAGGGAAGGAAATCATTAGTAGTCATGGAACATTCACTGTCAGGCCATTTCCATTTCCTGAATGTAGAAAAAAGGCCATTAAAAATTCATTATGGATAATGGCAGACAAGCATCCAGAAAGTGGTGTCTCACCACCCATGGGATCATGGGAAGGATGGAGCAACAAAATAATCAGGAAATACATAAGACAGCTTTTTTGTGTGTTTTCTGTGTGTTTTTTAAGGTGTACCCTACAATGTCTCATGAGATGTGCCCTTACCTCTCTGGTGTCCAGAGCTCCCTGCCCCTGCTGTAGACTCACCCCTCATTCTATAGATGTATTCCAGTTAGAGAGTGCAAGTAATTCTCTTCATATGATTCTTCTACACAAAGGAGTCTTCCTCAAACATTAAAGAAAAAAAAAAAGTAATATTGTGACACAGGACTTAGAAAATGAAAGTCTCATATTCTTTTCTATCCTCTCCCCTTCTTCCTTTGTTTACTTCCTTCATTCCAATCATTTATGGGTCTGTAACACATATTCCTCATTTTGTAATTTCATAATGTGCATTTCAGTTCAATTAAATAAGCATTTATTGAGCAGCTGTTGTGTATAAGGCATTTACCACTTTTAAGAAACCTCTAGGAAAGGCAAGTCTTAGAATTTTGAAGGTCAGGGATGAAAACAGCAGCAGTCAGAATATGGAGGTTGCAAAAGCACACTACCTGTCCATCAAGCAAAAGTCCATTTGAGCCTTTGCACATACAGATTCTCACTTCCTCCATGCATTTCGAATGGTTTAGCACTCAGGGTCATTATTTTTAATATCTCTATGACTGTTGTTATGTATCCAAATCTTACTTATTTTGATTGCTTGATTCCCACTGTTAACCCATTTAGGACACATCATTTAGTCTTTTCAATTCCATTAAAGTTTATTAAAGCCCTTCTATTTCCAGTGGGATACAATTATCATCACAAACAGCAAGTATTAGAATAGAGCCTTACAATAATCCATTTCCAATGGATCAAAAACTCTCATGTGTAAAGCAAAAGTGGAAAAAAATAATTGTAAGAATTTTTTTTGATATACTGTATTTTATTGATTTTTTTACAGAGAGGAAGGGAGAAGGATAGAGAGTTAGAAACATCGATGAGAGAAAAAGATCGATCAGCGGCATTCAGCACGGCCCCCACTGGGGGTGTGCCCACAACCAAAGTACATGCCCTTGACCTGAATCAAATCCAGGACTTTTTAGTCCACAGGCTGACCTTCTATCCATTTAACCAAACTGGTTTTGGCAACTGTAAGAATTTATAGGAAGATCTTTTCATGGCCTTGGGCTAGAATAGGATTTGCAAACAACAGAAAAGTGATAACTAATGGGAAAAAAACAATTGATTGATAGCCAGCTGGTGTGGCTCAGTACTTGAGCTTTGACCTATGGGCTAGGAGGTCACAGTTTGATTCCCTGTCAAGGCACATGCCTGGGTTGCCAGCTTCATCCCACATTGATGTTTCTGTCTCTCTCTCCCTCTCTCTTCCTCTCTCTGAAATCAATAAAAACCTATTTATTTTTTTAAGAAAGAATTGATAAACTACATTTAAATTAAAATATTCTGTTCCTCAAAAGACAACATAGAACAGTAAAAAGGCAATCCAGAAACCAGGAAATAAATGGCTGTTCAGAGAGAACTTATATTAATCACTAGACAAGTGTACAAAATTCATGAAAAGGCAGAATTTTGATAGTATGGGAGTCTGTGGAGGGTGGGAAGGGAGTACTGTATATGGAAAATCTTTGTACCTTCTTCTGAATTTTTCTGTGAACTTAAAAATTATGAATAAGCATTTCATTGAGGAGGAAACAATAAAGATCTAATACAGGAAAATTGTTCACCCTTAATAATGATTAGAAATAAACAAATTGAGGCTGCAATTAGTTACTATTTCCAGTCACACCCCCAAATTGGCATAATTGAAAATATCAGATGAAGCTGAGGGCTGGTGTGCATGTGGGTCAGTGGGCCTCTCTGATGTAGCTGGTAGGATCTTTATTGTATAACCACTTGGAAGGATAATTCGGCATGGCCTTGTGGAGATAAACATTTGCATTTTTCATAAACCAGTGTTCTATTCTTGAACAGATGTGCCAGGATACAGATGCTTGGCTGCTGTGATAGCTAAAGTCAGGCAACAAGACTTGCCCTGACACAGTTATAAATACAAATATTTGAAAAATGATTAATCATTAACACCAGAAACAAGATAAAAACAACAACAAATAGCAGTCATATTCTCCAAACTATAACTTTTTTAAAGAAAACAAACAAAATTCGTAATATTTTATAATTCCCAAATATTTTTACTATGAAGAAACATGAATTTTGTTTGCTTTCTCTTTACATAATTGGGGGTAAAGGGTCACTCAAAATAACCTGATGCTTCAAAATAACAAGAACACACTAACTCTTAAAGCAGCACAGACACCAGAGTTTTGTCACCTCCGTTTTTTCTTTTTCCATCTTTCTAAAGTTCTTCCCAAAGACACATCCCGGCTTCTTGCAATAGGAACCCCATACACTTCCAAACTATGCTTGGGGGTAATTTTAAGCAGGAAAACCCAAAGAGAGGAACGGCAGGGGCGGGGGAGCGGCACTTGTTTATGGTAGGAGAGCCGACCTTGCCCAGTTCAACCACAAATGGCAACATTCACATTAGGTGATTCAAACTTTCACTGCTCTGTACACATCTGCCAATGACTGCAAAGGCACACCCCTTGTGTAAATTTTGGGGTTACAGAGAAATTTTAGCAAATAGGTGACTTTGCAAACACCAAGTCCTTGGATAATGAGGATTGGGTGTGTTTATTCTAATCCCACTTCTGAGTGTCAAACAGAACAAACTTTGTCCTCCTGGGTAGCCCTTCTCAAATCTAAAGATAAAGCAATAGCTAGCACTTATTTTGCATTTGTCAGATGCCAAACGTTTTGCACAGGATTTTACTTGTATTTACTCATTCAATCCTAACCACAGTTGCATGAGGTAGAAATGGCATGATCAGCATCCCTATTTCAAAAAGAAGCCAACAAGCACAGAGAGGTTCCATGATTTTTCTCTAGTTACACTGTCAGGAAGTGACATAGGTGGGAATAAATCCAGACCACCTGTACAGTCTTGTCTGGTTCAGCACTCTGCTGTCCAGCTCTTGTCACTTCAACTGTCCCAATATCCCCACCATCATGTGCTTTCCACAGGTCCAGTGGCTTCGTCTCCATTCATGTTTGAAAATTAGGTTTTGTCTCTTAACCAACTTAAGGTGCAGAAAATTCTGCATTTCTATACCATGGCTGGCTCCTGGGAGGGATGCTTTTCACAGTATTTTGCCCCGGTTTATTCTGTGGGGCACCATAAGCAACATGTGGAATCTGTTATATTATTTATTGGGGAGATGTTGTTGAGGACGTTGTTTTCTACATTACTCAGTGTTCCCAATATAAAAAAGCCATGTGAGTCATTTCTCTTAGGCTTAGTGCCAGGAGAAGGCTGAGTAATATGCATGCTTTTATTTTTTTTCTATTGGGACAATGTGAGTCAGATTGATACCATATTTTCTAAGTAGATGCCAGGAAACCCTAGAACTTAAAGACCATGGATCCACAACACCCTACACAGTCATTAAAACCTGCAGTACTATGTAATCATTACATGTTTTAATTTTCCTCTTGTTCTTGACACTTCATTCTATTCCCACCTTTTACATACATCGAAATGAGCTGTCTCAAAATAATTGAACACATAAGTTAATTTTATTTGGACCCATCTTATTTTCCTTACTACTGTCTTCTAATGCATTCTAGCTTATGGATATAACTTTAAAAGTAACATCGAACACTGAACGTGAAACTCTACATGTGCTCTCACCAACCATTTAGCCTTCTTCTCATTCGATTTGATCTACTTTTGGTTAAAAGAGACCATATAATTTGTTTTCTTAATTCACTTATGGGATCCTAACATTTTATAAGATTTATAAGGATATTTTTGGTAAATTTCTATTCAGAAGTATAAACATGTAATGAAAACTGTATTTTTAATCATATCATGAGCAGAGTTACACCTGGATAGATTATGCGCCAAAGCAAGGATGAACTCAGTTTTGTTAATGTTATGTCAGCCTAGCAACACCATCACATTAGTCTGAAGTCTAGGAACTCTTCTTCAAAAGTCTTTATTGTTGAACATTTTACAGATGTCCCCTTTCTTTCTGCATTGTCCCCTTCTAGCCCACACCTGTGCCCTGCCCCAGGCCTTCACCACACTATTGTCCGTTAGGAACTCTAGTCTTTAACAAAACAGAAAGGAACAAGAAGAGAGGACAGATGGCTATCTCCTAGAAGGAATGAGTTAAGTATGTTATACAGCAAAGCATGTTTGGTATCAATATAAGTTAACTTTATTTTAAAGGACAATTTATACCCCAGGAAATATGGTTCATGTTGAGATTTAAGAGGCTTTAAATTTTATTATGTAAAGAAAAGTGGCCCTGGTCGGTGTGGCTCAGTTGCTTGGTCCCATGCACTGAGTGGTCACCAGTTTCATTCTGGTCAGGCACGTGCCTGGGTTGCAGACTCCATCCCCAGGATGAGGCATGCAGGAGGCAGCTGATCAACATCTCATTGGTGTTTCTCTCTCTCCTCCTCTCCTTTCATCTCTTTCTCTAAAAAAAATCAATTTAAAAAAAACATTTTAAAAAAGAAAAGTGGTTTCTGTTTATTTTTCAAAAGAAAATAATCCAAACTCTGTTTTCATTATTATGGATATGATATTGAATATAGTTAAAGAACACACTGTAGATTGATTTTGTTACCTTTAGAAAGTACACTTTGTAGGAGATGATAAATAAATAGGTAGATAGACAAGTATTAGATAATAAGATTATGTATGTACAATTAATAGGACATTAATGTAAAAAGCAGAATCCTCATCTGGCCAGTGTGGCTCAGTTGGTTGGAGTGCCCTCCCAAACATCAAAAAGTGAGAGAAATCAGCATGACTATGTTTTTGCCCGCTTTCATCCGCACAGAGGCAGCTGTAGAATGGGATAGAATAGACCACGGTTGTGGTTTTGCCAAACTGGTGTGATAAATAAATATAGATAAGGCCATTTATTTTATATGCAATCCAGTAGTTAAGCTGGGTAAGGGGAAAGAGGACTTCATGGAGTGTGACACAGTGAAAAGATAGTAGCATCTAGAACAGTGTTTCAGAATGTGTGGCCTGGACATCTCTGGGAGTTCCTTAAGAAACTTTCAGGGGGTCCAAACTATTTTCATAATACTACTAAGATGTCAGTTCCTTTTTTAACTCTAATTCTCTCATGAATCAACAATGGAATTTTATAGAAGCTCATGATTTAATATATGAACAGATTTAATATGTAAACAGATATGAGAATCCATCTACCTTCTTTTAGCTAGATATTAAAGAGATTTTCATAATGTAAAACAAAGTTACTTTGCTTTAAATTTATTTTTTACTTGGGATAGGTGGTAATTTCTTAACTGTGGAAATCAATGCTAAAATATCTTTAATAATAATTGCCGAAACCCGGTTTGGCTCAGTGGATAGTGTTGGCCTGTGGACTGAAAGGTCCCAGGTTCAATTCCAGTCAAGGGCATGTTCCTTGGTTGCGAGCACATCCCCAGTAGGAGGTGTGCAGAAGGCAGCTGATCGATATCTCTCTCTCATTGATGTTTTTAACTATCTATCCTTCTCCCTTCCTCTCTATAAAATATCAATAAAATACATTTAAAAAATAAAAAATAAAATAAAATATCTATAATAATAAAAGTATAATATGCTAATTAGACTGGATATCCTTCAGGACAAACTTCTGGACAAAGCCAGGACTGCGAGGGCTGAGGCAGCCGCTGGGGCTGCCACTGGGGCAGGCAGCTGAGGCAGAGGTGGCCTCAGCAGTGGCAGTGGAGGCAGAGGCAGAGTTCTCTGGCCACGGCAGCAGCAGGAACGAAGCCCCTTGCACGAATTTCATGCATCAGGCCTCTAGTGTATTTATAATAAGCTTCTAAATACTTTTTTATGTTTAACTTTTAAGTTATCTATATACTAGGATATAAAAGCCTAAGGAACTGAATGACTAGAAAGACCGGAACATCCAGTCGTTATGACTTGCACTGACCACCAGGGGCCAGGCACTCAATGCAGGAGCTGCTCCCTGGTGGTCAGTGCGCTCCCACAGTGGAAGTGTTGCTCAGCTGACCAACCCATCCCAATAGCCCACAGGCCTGTGGCAGCCACTCCCTCCCTCAGTAGTCCCACAGGTCCAATCTCCGGAGAATGGGCCAGGCACTGATGGACCAGCACAATCCCAACAGCATTGCTGGCCTCCTGGAAACAGGCCTTGGGCACTGTGGCTGCTTCCCCCTCCCTAGATGCTCCTCAAGGAAGAAACAATATAAAAGTGACCACCAGGTGGCTCCGGAAAACTGTAGTGAAAAGCAGCAGGATGGATTGTGATCCCTGGCTGGCAAGGGTGTCCCACTGCCTGCCTTTAGGGTCAATCACATCCTGTCCTCTCTCCACCCCATTAGAACCCAACCTATGCACGAATTCATGCACTGGGCCTCTAGGAATACAATAAAAACACTAGATATCATATATATAAATAAAGGACTTATGGCAGACTCATAATTTTTTAAAGTATAAAGTGTTCCTGAAATTTAAAAAAAAAAATTTGATTAACTGATAAATTAGAGTAACAGATAGGGTAAAAATATTATTGAATTCATAGTAAAACAAAGAGTGATCTAGAAAGATAGGTATTGATAAAAGAGTAGAATGCATGAAACTGATTGGTGGATTAAAGTTATTGAGTGCAAGCTGTACAATCTAATAAAATTGTCAGTGATGATAGGAATAGTTTCTATCTGGGTTGTACAATATAATGGCCACTGGCCACATGTGGCTATTGAACACTTGAAATACAGTTAGTAAAAATGAGGGATGAAAATGTAAATGTATTTTATAGTGAAGAATAGTTATGAAAATAAATAAATATCACATAAATACCACTATACAACTTATTTTAAAAAATGAATGTGTAGGAGAAATTTGTCAAGGGAAATGTAAAGTTTGTGTATATATGTGTGTGTCTACCCTATTTGACACTGCAGTATCACCAGGAGATTGTGGCTGAAATAGGGTGAAGGACAAGTTTATTGGAGATGAAGAATTCAGCAAACAGAGTGTTGAAAGGATCATCTTTGAATGTATTTTGTGCATCAAAATAATCAAGAATTAGTATATTAATCATCAAAATAAAAAAAATATTCATGGAGCTGTTAATATTAATCTGTATCTGATACCTTCACATGTATTTATTCATTTACTCCTCACACTAGTCGTGAGATTTAGTTACAATTATTATCTCATTTTTACAGATGAGGAAACAGAGACAGTAGGCTGTTAGGTAATGTGTCATGAAAGATAACACATGATTAAGATAGATTTAAACCCAGAGTGAGTTCACTATCCTAGAGCTTTATACTGACTTTTTTTTTTATTTGAGGCTGCTCATCTTTTAAAGTTGTTCCTCAAATATTTCAGGTTGTCAATTTGACATTAAGTACACTCTACGCTAACTACTAAGAAAGAAATCCTACAAAAAGGGCTTGTGGTACAAGTCCAGCAAGACTTTACCAACAGAAAATAGACTATATAAGTAATTTACAGGTGTTGCCTGGTAAATGTCAAATACATTTTGAACTACACCCTTAAAGTGTATCGATGACACAATTCAGTTTCCAAGAGAAGGTATCAACCTTTCTGAGTTTACATTTTCCAATTAAGCTAATTAGTCCTCCTCACTATTTCAACAGTACCGATAACTATAAACACTGAGCTTGGTATTTGGGATAACAAAGAAACACTGAACAGATTTTTTCAGGGTACATTTAAATATCTCCAGGGCAGGGGGATGTTCCTTTTTCAGAACATGAGACCATGCCACATTAGCTTTACAAATTCTTATCAGCACCAATGATGATAGATTAAAAATACAGCATTTTGCTTATAAACACATTCAATTAATAATGAATTATAGACAGTCATTAAGCAATCCTGGCAAGAGAATCAAATAACATAGTCAAAAAAAGCCTTAAACTCCTTTTTATTAAAGTATTAGTTAACTAAGAAAATGGTACTTTGAAGGTAGTATTTTAGTTACTGCTATTCCTATCATTTATTTATATTAACATCGAAAGCTCGTTGAATAAGAGAGAAAGGAGACTTGGAGAGAAGTGCCAGCATAAAATACGAGCAATCTAAACAGAATTAGAAGTAAATAATTAAAAATCATGTACGTAGAATTTGTTACACAGAAGTTAGTGCTAGTATGTAAAAATAGTATTCTTAAATGCTCAAGTCAGTGACTGAAGCTAACAATATGAATTCTTCACTATCGGTCAAGTACCTGTAATGTCCGCATCCTGACTGATGCGGATCCAGAGGTGAACAACACAGACATCATCTCTGCTTTCGAGTCACAATACATAGCATTAGTTAGCGGAACCTGGAACAGTCACACCATGGTGAAGTCCAAAGTATTTTATAGTGAAGAATAGTTATGAAAATAAATAAATAAATATCACATAAATGCCACTATATAACTTATTTTAAAAATGGATCTGTAGGAGAAATTTGTCAAGGGAAATGTAAAGCTTGTGTATATAGTAAAAGAAACCCTAATAATATCCTTTGTATTTTCAGTGTCTCCGGTGTGAGATCAGGAGTTATTGTCCCTCCCTGGGTCTTTTCTTTCTCCATCTGTTTAGTTATCACAGTGAGTCATCTCAGTTAACAATTCTCGAAGGTATAATGAGCCATGCTTACTCTTCAAAGGGCTTTGAAGAATTTATTACCAACATATTTTGGTGCTGCTGCAGGTTTGGCAAGTTTTATTGTTGCAATATCTTTAATACGAATATTAACAAATAGAACAGATAGTATCTATTATTCAAATGATTGTTAACAGCTATTTATTTAGAAGTAATCATTCTGACCTGTTGCTGTCTAAAGATCTCTGTTTCCTTAAGCTGTCCGATTACTTATATGAAACTCCTCTGGTTACTAAAACAAATAATGCACCATCTTTTTTCCTTTGTCAGGGCAATATGGTTGTTTAATTTATTCAATTATATGTAATTTGGTGAACAATTATATACATATTTCATTCAACAAACATATACTCAGCACTATGATGGAGAGCTAAAGTTAAGCTCCTGAAGAATACAAAAGCATGTACAAATGATTCATTCTATCCAGAATAAAAATAAAACAACTCAAAGAGTATAATATAATCATACTGTAGAATGCAATCAACATTTATCTATAGAATAGGGGAATATGCAAATTATCCAGGATACCGTAAAGTCACAACTGAATAGTAGGGACCTGAGGCTGCATGATGCCTGGCCTGGGCCAGAGACCCCAGGAGACTCCCCCTGCCCCACAGGGCTTGACAGGGGACTTCAGGCCTTGTCCCCCACCCCAACACCAGGCTGGGGGACCTGAGGCTGCGCGCCCAGTCCATCAGGGCTTGAGGGAGGATCTGAGGCTGTGGCCCCTCCCAGAGGGGGTTGAGGAGGTGGGGCCAGCCAGGTCTAGGTCTCACCCAATGGGGGTGGGGCCAACCAGGTCTAGGTCTCCTGTGCTTTTGAAGCATGTGCGGATGTTGGATGGGGACTTGACTCTAGGTCCCTCGGCACACCCAGACTCAGACAGGAAGGAGATTTTCATATACATTTTACTAATTTTCTTTCATCTCTGACACTTCTATTATAGAGAAAGGGCAAATAGCAATATCAAATTATTTCCTCTAATTAATTCTCTTTTAATGTGCATGAATTTTGAAATACAATAAAATTAATGTCATGATGGGTAGAAAATCAAACATTTTTCATTATTAAGTTTTAGAAGTAGAAAATTGTTTTTTTGGCATACTTTTTAAATTCATCAATTATGCTCTATATCTGTGCATTTTGTTGCGCTAATTCCCAATGTATACTTAGCCCATACATGGCTTAGTTCATTATTGTTTTAGAACTCTATTATTAAAATGATATTATATTGCTCTCAATCAGAATGGTTTCCTTCCGCCACCTAGGGTTTGCATTCCTATTTGGAAGTTTTGAAATACATATGTGTGCACATTTATGTGTATATGTGTGTGTGTTCATTATGTATGTGTACCTTTACTTATTTTATGATTATTGGGAGCTCATGGAAATCAAACTCTAAAAGAGTGGTATTTATTTTTTTAACTCAGCTTCCCAATCAGCCCAAAATCTTCATATTGTATAATATGATGACCTCTTCTTGATGGGAAAGCTTACATGGGACAGTAATATGCTATCTTGTGAGAGTAGGTAAAAGTAAAAGGCCTTAAATGTTTCCAAGTTATGATGCTATTCACCCTTCTTCATTTAAGGGCATATTTTCCTAATTGGTCGGATATCTGTGTTGGAAAACCTCAATATCACTTACAATCAATAAAAAGAAGACAAATTCTGACTAATCAACACTTCCTCGTGATCTAAAATCCATGAAGATTCTCACCTTTTTTAATTTAATGAACATGGAACAGTTTTTAAAGTTGTAACATTTGGTTACATTAGTTTTATTTTATGACAACTAAGTTCTATCATTAAAAGGGATCAGAGCCCAGCCAGCATGGCACAGTGGTTGAGTGTTGACCTATGAGCCAAGAGGTGAAGGTTTGATTCCAGATCAGGACACATGCCCAGGTTTTGGGCTCCATCCCTTGTGTGGAATGTGCAAGAGGTAGCCGGTCAATGATTCTCTCTTATCATTGATATAAATATTTCCCTTCCACTCTAAAATAAATAAAAACTATATTTAAAAAAATAAAAATAAAAGAGAGTCACTAATTAGTGGTCTATTTAAAATCATAAGTGGAGCAAGTTTTTTTGGAAAGAAAAACAATAAATATTTTGATGCATTAAGTTTTTTGTATCTTCTCTCTGTTTTAGGACTTCGTTTATTCAGCTCTTTATTCCTCAGTAGTAAAAGAAAAAAAAAGTTACCCTCATATTTAAGCATTTCTTTATGATAGAAAGATTTTTTCTATATATGTGGAAGTTTTCCACATGCAACATACACTGAACCTCTTTCTGCATAACTTGAAATATTTTATTACTTTCTTTGTACTTATGTTTGACATTTTATTTATTATTTTATAGACAAACTATATTAACTTATGTCTTTTATACTTCACAAACACTTAAGATATATAGAAAGTGCAGGGCAAAGGAGGTTTACATTTGTTTATATGGGAAATAATACAATAATTAAATAAGAATACACTCTGTTCTTCTCAAACAACTGTAAACCTACTTTTGTCTCACACTGTAGATGATAGATAGATAGGTAGATAAATAGATAACCTTATACTGGTAATACATACTATGTATATTATTATTACTGACTCTATTACTTTGAAGAATTTTATCCTTTACAAGTAACACTTTTGAGGAGTTTGAGGACTGAAAGAGAGGACTTCCATAAGAAACTTTCTATAAATTATAAATGTTAACAAATAGAAAAATGATCTTTCTCATTGAATGACAGCAGTCAGAAACTTTGGGACAATGCAGCGATTGGTATTGATTTTATTATATCTTGTTGAGACAATGTGATTCTTTTTTCAATATATTTTTATTGATTTCAGATAGGAAGGGAGAGATAGAAATATCAATGATGAGAGGGAATCATTGATTGCTTCCTGCATGGCCCTTACTGGGGATCGAGCCTGCAACCTGAGTATGTGCCTCTGACTGGAATCGAAGCTGGGACACTCCCCCTGTTTCCCCTCCCCCCTGCAACCCTCAGTCCACAGGCCAAGACTCTATCCACTGAGTCAAATCAGTTAGGGTGACAATGAGATTCTTTATCTACTTTACTGGTCTTTATGATCAATTTCTCCTTGTCTGAGTATTACACAACCAGTGGGCAGATGGTACACTACAGTGGACTGGCCAGAATACTGAAAATTCACTCCAGATCAGAAGTGAAAAACCAAGTGGAATCTTTCCCAGCACTACCTCTCACCCATAGAGACTATTAATCTTCAGTAATTTTTATTACCATTTTTATATCAAATTTTATTTTTCTAAACCTTAATATATGAAAAGATGTCAGCTTGCCTGATTAGGTTGCTTAGTGGTTGAACCAGGAGATCATAGTTCAATTCCTGGTCAGAGCACTTGCCTGGGTTTCGCGCTCAATCCCCAGCAGGAGGCAGCAATTATTGATTCTCTCTCCCTCCCAATATATAAATCAATAAATATATATATATATTTTTTAAAAAAAATATGCCAGCTGGTCACACGGTTTCATCCACCTGGAATTGACTTTGCTGACTGATTCTGAATTTGGAGGGTACTTGTGACTGCCAAATGTGGTAGTGTTCTAGGAATAGTCTTTTAATATTTTCTTATTTTCCAATGGATAAGAATCTGCAGTTATAATAAGTATGTCTTATATACAAAGCAGCTGTGTGGAAGAGTTGCCAACCAGATAACAGGCTAGAATATCTGATAAATATTTGATCACTGTTTCATTTTTTTAATGGATTTCTAAGAAAGTTATTTTTATAGTAAGACCTACAAAGAAATCACATGTTTTACTAAAAGGAAACCCTGAATAAAATATCCTATTCTCTTTATTCTCTAATGGAAGGGTTGTCAATATAGCGATTATTGTGCCCAAATGCCAAAATCTGCCGTGGTGTTGCCTAACAAATACCACAAACCCAGAAGGATGCCAATGCATATCAATGCATTTAATGTATTAATTGTCAACGCTTCATATTTAAGATCTGTTTCATATCAAAGTCAGTGATCGTAATTTGAAGTCTAGGTTGTGAGTTCAGGAGAAAGTCAGAAAAATCATTTAAAATATTACAAAATAGTTTAGAGAAAAGCTTCATACAGAGTGAAAGAGTTAAATTGAAAAGAGAACAAAACACAGAACAAAAGTTACACTGGAGGAACAGCCATTCCTACAGTGACTGTGTTTTCTTAACCTCATGAGTAGCTAGATGTACAATTATCTTTAGAATCCTCAGAGCAAGCTGCCATTTTATAAATCAGTCTAGGTTATGGAGGCCATTGAAGACTGGTTCTCAATTGGGACTTAAGAGAATTTCAACTTGAAGAAAGAATTAGATGTTGCAAGTGATGCATTATTTTCTCTCTATATGATTTAGATATCCTATTTCCTCTGTAGGTTCAGAGAACAGCAGAATAAAGTTTATATGTGACTTCCAGTGCTAATGTGCTATGTAAAAAGCTTCAAGTGTGTACTTTATTGAAAAATACACAAATAAAATCTATAACATTATTTTTCATCCTTATCTTGTTTAATTTCACTGATCAGTTATATATTATTAAATTTTAATAAACTAATCCTGTCTAATAAAAGAGAAACAAGCAAATTGACCATACCTTCTCTAAATCCAAAAGCCATGCCTACCAGCCAATCAGGAGGGAGAATGCAAATTAACCCAACAAAAATGGCAGTAGCCACAGAGCTGTAGAGAGCAGGAGGCTTGGGTTGCCCCAGCAATGGATGAGGCCAAGCTTCCCACCCACCCTGGCCTGCCCTGGACTCTACTCACGGCTATAAAGTTTCAATTATAGAGCATAATTAAATCCCAGATACTAGGGCCTCCACTTGGGTCACTGGAGGGGCATGGCCAGCCTGAAAACCACCACAGGCCTCTCACCCAGGCTGCCCCATACCCCAAGGGAAACCCTACCCTGATCCAGGACACCCTTCAGGGCAAACCAACTGGCCCCCAAATGTGCACCAGGACTCCATCCTATCTAATAAAAGAGTAATATGCAAATTGACTATCACTCCAACACACAAGAAGGCTGCTCCCATGTGGACACAAGATGGCCACCACAAAATAGCCAGGAGGGGACAGAAGTTGGGAGGGAACAGGACTGCAAGGGAGAGCAGTATGGGCAAGTAAGCCTGCAGGGGAGGGCAGTGAGGGGTGACCAGGCTCGGAGAGGAGAGGAGTTGGCCTGCAGGAGAAAGCAGTTAGGGGCAATCAGGCTGTCGGGGGAGTGGTTAGAAGGTAATAAGGCTGGCACGCAGAAGCAATTAGGGGCAATCAGGAAGGCAGGCAGGCAAGCAGTTGGGAGCCAGCAGTCCTGAATTGTGAGAGGGATGTCTGACTGCCCATTTAGGCCCTTACCAGTATCGAGCCTAAATGGATAGCTGGAGATTCCTTGAGGAGTCCCAGATTGGAGAGGGTACAGACTGGGCTGAGGGTTACTCCCCCCTCCATGCAAAATATAAAATATTAGATGCCTGCCGAGACCGGTTTGGCTCAGTGGATAGAGCGTCGGCCTGCGGACTGAAAGGTCCCGGGTTCGATTCCGGTTGGTGGCATGCACCTTGCTTGCGGGCACATCTCCAATGTGGGGTGTGCAAGAGGCAGCCTGATCGATGTCTCTTTCTCATTGATGTTTCTGACTTTCTTTCTTTCTTTTTTTTTTAAATATATTTTATTGATTTTTCAGAGAGGAAGGGAGAGGGATAGAAAGTCAGAAACATGGATGAGAGAGAGACATCGATCAGCCACCTCCTGCACGTCCCACACTGGAGATGTGCCCACAAGCAAGGTACATGCCCCAGACCAGAATCGAACCCGGGACCTTTCAGTCCACAGACCGACGCTCTATCCACTGAGCCAAACCGGTCTCGGCTGTTTCTGACTTTCTTTCTCCCTTCCTCTCTGTAAAAAATCAATAAAATATATTTTAAAAAATTAGACACTCGAGGCACAAAATTTATGCAAGAGTAAGTCTTCCTTCCCCTGACTGCTGGCACCGGCTTCCCTCTGGCACCTGGGAACAGGACTTCCATCTTGGCCTGAGCTTGGTCCAGAAGGTAGTCTGGAAGGATGTCCAGTCTAACTAGCATATTAGTCTTTTATTATAGATACTTTACATGATTTTACATTATATGAGTAGGGTATGTTAATAGTATGTTATAGTGTACTATAAAATATATATTAAAATTGACATATTTTAAAGAAATGTTATTGCGATATGTCATCAATATAAAATGAAAATATTAGCTAACATAATGTACTATATTATTTTATATCATATAATTATATTACTTATAAGAAATTATAAGTATGTTATTTAAACTATGTTTAACATCATCACATTAATATTATTGCATTAAAAGTACTTGCCATCTGCTAATCACTTTAAGCACTACATAGCAAGTAATATAATCCTCAAAACAACTTCCGATTTATTATTCCCATCTCACAGAGAAGGAAATAGAGCTATTAATTTGCCTACCTGGTGAATGCAAGAACTAATATTCAAAACAAAGTATAACTAATTCTAAGATTATTTCAGGCAACAGCCTCTGTCCTACCGTATGATACATTACAATAAATAACAAGTATTAAACAAAATTTGCATTTGATTTTTTTCAGAGGAAAGAAGAGGGAGAGAGAGAGAAATACCAGTGTGAGAAAGACGCATGGATTGAACAGTTGCCTCCCAAAGGAGCTCCAAAACCTCAGCAGGAATCAAATTGAACCTTCATTGCAGGGCAGGAGACTCCAACCAACTGAGCAACACCAGCCAGGGCCAGATTTGCATTTTAAACAACTGAATTCGGACTCTCAAATGAAACCTCTCAGTATGTGGCATAATATGTAAAAGTTTCTTATGTTACTGCATTACCAAAATAGTTATAATTATATTAGATGATACAGGGCTACTTTCCATGCATTAGAAGCCATGCTATAATAATAATAAAGTCGCTTCTAACAGCTCCATTCACCCAGGAGAAAAGCAGACGGATGCTAACATGCCTCATCATCATTGTCCTAAAATTTAAAATTTCAATTGATATTAGAGTAGGAAAAAAGAAGCTAATTACAGTTAAAAAGATAAGTTGATTATTTTAATGCCTAAATGACAGCACTGGCAGTCTGTTACCAAATGTCACTCTCACACATGGTTTCTGAAACTATTCTATTTAGCGGAAGAGGATGTGGGAAATATGTAACAGGTGCGGCCGACCCTACAATCTCAGGACTCAGTTTTGCACTGAGGAATCAAAGGATGCAGAGGACTGGAATAACCTTCTGTTGATAAAAGACCCCGTGGCTGATGCCTGGAGGTGCATTCATTAGTTCAGCAAGAATACAGAGCATTGAACACCTTGGAGGGGAGCCTTCTGCCAATAAATATGTCTCTGATAAAATTAACTGGCTATAATTAGTGAGTGAATTATGTTCCAAATTATTTCAGTGCTTTTCAAAAGGACAATAATTTTATTTGCCACAGTCTTCTGCATGTATTGCAAATGCTTTCTTCTTTATTTTTTACCTTCCTATAATTAAAGAGACTTATTTTTTGGACAAACTGGGGAAATCTTCCAAGATGATTACTTTCTAAATTTGTATCTATTTTTCCTAGATTGCATTCTGATTTCCTAAATTCTTTTGTTCATCTGCAATGTAGAGACTTGCCATGTTACACCCCATTTGAATGGAAGCATTATATTTTAATTTTTTTTCTATGTATCTTTGTGCTAAATCTTCAAACTAATCCCAGGCAAGTAACTCTTAGTACGCCAAGAAACCATGAACATAAATCTCTAATTCACAGGATTAACTCACAGGCAATATTCTTTGAGGAAATGAGATGTAAATTATTTGTAAATTAAATTAAGTAATTCAAATGTAAAATTTCCTAATAAAACAGTTTAGCTTTCAAATTTTTAAAAGTGTTATGTAATTAAGTGTAATACTTTAATCTCAACTGACATAAAATTGAAATTCCCATCATGCAATTTAAAAAGGAATCAATTCTAAATGATAGTTTTTCTGGGTAGGGTAATCCTGGTTGTAGGTTCTTGCTATTCATCACTTTGAATATTGTTTTGCCACTCTTCTCTGGCCTGCATCATTTCTGTTAAGAAATCAACTGACAGTCATATGTGTGCTCCCTTGTAGGTAACTTACTGTTTTTCTCTTGTTGCTTTTAATATTCTCTCTTTGTCTTTTGCTCTTGGTATTTTAATTATTATGTGTCTTGGTGTGGTCCTCTTTGGATTCCTTTTTTTGGGGGGTTTTGTGAGCATCCTGGATTTGTAAGTCTATTTCTTTCACCAGGTGGGAGAAGTTTTCGGTCATATTTCTTCAAATAGGTTTTCAGAGTCTTGCTCTCTCCCTCTGACACCCCCACAATTCTGATGTTGGTATGCTTGAAGTTGTCCCAGAGGCTCCTTGCACTATCTTCATACTTTTGGATTCTTTTTTCTTTTGCAGTTGACTGTTTTTTGCTTCCTTGTATTTCAAATATTTGACTTGATTCTTGGGTTCCTCTGGTTACTCTTCCCAGCAAAACTATAATTCAGAATTGAAGGACAGACAAAGTGCTTCACAGATAAGAAAAAGCTAAAGAAGTTCATCAGCACCCAACCAGTATTATATGAAATGCTGAAAGGTATTCTTCAAGAAGAGGAAGAAGAAAAAGGTAAAGATAAAATTATGAACAACAAATACATATCTATCAACAACTGAATCTAAAAATCATGAGAATAAAAAAAATCTGATGAGCAGAATAAACAGGTGAATATAATAGAATCAGGAGCATAGAAAAGGAGTAGACTGACAATTCTCAGGGGGAAAGAGATGTAGGGGGTGGAAAGAGACTAGACAAAAATCGTACATCTATGGATGAGGACAGTGGAGGAGGGTAAGGGCAGAGGGTGGGATGGGAACCAGGAAGAGGGGAGCTATGGGGGAAAATAAAGGAACAATTGTAATAATCTGAACAATAAAGATTTATTAAGTTAAATAAATATATCTCTACCTCTGTTGGTACACTAAGTATCTAATAGCTTTTCTTGCTATGATAAAATGTATCTTATTTGATAATACAGTTTCAAATTGCTATTGCTGCTGCAGAAATATTTTATTCACTTTGGTTGAAGAACATTACATGAAGCAGCAACCTTATTAAATTTGTACTAAATTTGAATAAATTTGAAAATAAAAAAGGAATCATATCTACAATGATACTAAAAAAAAGTTTATTTTCTACTAAAAGGCACTATTAACTGGTAACAATGAAACGTGATTTTTAATTACTATTGATTATCTATTGACATTTCAGGCAATAGAAAAGGAAAAAAAGCATCAAGATGTCAAAGTCTTTCCATTCTGGAAAAGTCAATAAAGAACATCCTTTTATGGTAAGTTGTTACCCCAACAAAAAAAATGTATTGTTACAACTCCAAATTCCTAAAATATATAAAGAAAGAAAGAAGTCTTTTGCTAGATTAATATACATTTAGAAAATTTATAAGATTATATCCCTTAACTCTGCTGAAAACTTTAAAATTGCTGTAACAAATGTTTAGTTCTGTTTCTTGTTTAGTTCTGTTTCTGAGGCATGGTCATGTCACAGTGGGTAAGGATAAGAATGTATAAGGTGATCAATAAAATAGTTATTCATTCCCCATATAGCAACTGGTGGAACAAAATATGGAAGGGTCTTAGTTCTTTATTTATCTGGAATCTAAAGTTTGCAACAGAACCTAGTCAGTGTTCTCTTTTTAAGAGAGAGAAACTCAGTAACATTAAGTGATGTGAGTGGTCACATAAGTGTAGCTTCAAAGTAATATGACCCAGAAGCCTACACAGGACAAAATAAGTGTTTTCAATCCCCACATTGGTCACACATATAATTCTCAGGAATTTTCAAAGATAGCGGCTAAGAAATAAATGCAAACTTATGAATAAACGTGTTTTTGGTTATGGTCTATAAAGCTTGTTAATAATTAATAAAACAATATTTTTTCTTAGGTTGGCTTATATTAATAAATAAAAAGATTTGGTCACAAGATTCTTTTTCTGTTTCATTTAAAGATAAATTGAGTTCATCAAATAATGAGGAGTCTATATCCAAAAACTCTTGATTTACCGTAAATGACATCATTGTTATTGATTTACTAGTGGCCCAGTGTACAAAATTAATACATATTAAAAGGGAATTAATTAGAAGAAATATTTTAATATTGCTATTTGCCCTTTCTCTATAATAGAAGTGTCAGAGGTGAAAGAAAAATTAGTAAAATGTATATAACATCTCATTATATAAAGTCTGGGATGCGCCATGGGACCTAGAGTCAAGTCCCCACCCACCACCCACACACACTTCAAAAACATAGGAAACCCAAATCTCCACCCCCCTCCCTCTCAAAGCCAAGAGCGGGAAGCACGACCTGAGGTCCTCCGTCAAGCCCTGCCAGGCGAGGGGCACAGCCTGAGTACCCCAGTCAACCCAGCCTCCTCCTACAGTGTCACATCCGCACTGAATGGAGAAGCATGCAGGAGTATCACATCCCTAGCCAGGGATGCAGGCAGGCAGCTTTACAGCAGCGCTGGATGAGTCGCACACATGCAGCAGGACTGGTCGTGACTATGATACCGTAATGGAAACATTGGTATATTACCTCTTAATATGTATAGATCATATGTATAGATTAATATACCTATTCCACAAGAGTTAAAGAATAGCAGATTCTTTTAGGGAAGTAAAAAAGATTAAGTGGCATCTTTAGTTCTTTTTATCTCTGAGTACCTAAGCTTGCCAACTTATAAAAAGCACACATACACACACAAAATCTAACAAACCACAAAATAAGGGATAAATATATGGGATAGAGAAAAATATTTCATTAGGCAAGACCAAGAATTCAGCAATAGAGTAAGGGCTCCAAACTGGAAAATGATCCAAGTACCCTTTATTTTTTTTTTATTTTTGAACATGATTTTGGTTGTCTGATGTTATAAAATACTAGAGGCCCAGTGCACAAAATTCGTGCACAGCGATATGTGTCCTTCAGCCCAGTCTGCAAAATCTCCAATCTGGGACCACTCAAGGGATGTCCGACTGCCCATTTAGGCCTGCTCCTATCTGGTGCCCAACTGCCTGGACATCTCTCTCACAATGTAGGACTGCTGGCTTCCAACTGTTAGCCTGTCTGCCTTCCTGATTGACCCTAACCGCTTCTGCCTGCCAGCCTGATCATCCCCTAACAACTGCTTGACAACCTGATTGATGCCTAACTACTCCCTGTCAGCCCAATTGGCCCTAACTTCCCTCCCCTGAAGACCTTGTCATCCCCAACTTCCATCCCCTGCATTCCTGATCACTCCTAACTGCCCTCCCCTGCTGGCCACCTTGTGGCAGCCATCTTCTGTCCACATAGGGGCAGCTATCTTTGACCACATGAGGGAAGCCATCTTGTATGTTAGAATGACAGTCAATTTTCATATTATTCTTTTATTAGATAGGATAGAGGCCTGGTGCATGGGTGGGGGCCGGCTGGTTTGCCCTGAAGGGTGTCTTGGATCAGGATGGGGATTCCCTTAGGGCATGGGGCAGCCTGGGTGAGGGGCCTGTGGTTGTTTGCAAGGGGTTTGTGGGCAGTCAGACATCCCTCAAGGGGTCCCAGATTGGAGAGGGAGCAGGCTGGGCTGAAGAACACTCCCCACCCCCGGCAACCCAAGCATAGGCCAGGTACACCTGGAAGCAGTTGTCTGGGATTTATTTATCTTCTATAACTGAAACTTTGTAACCTTGAGCAGAACCCAGGGCAGGCCAAGGTGGGCAGGAAGCTTGGCTTCCTTCATCACTGGGGGCAACCCAAGCCTCCTGCTTGCTCCAACTCTGTTCCTGCTATCATCTTGGTTGGGTTAATTTGCATACTTGTTCCTGATTGGCTGGGTGTGGTTTGTGGGTGTGTCAGAGGTATGCTCAATTTTCATGTTCCCCCTTTATTAGGTACTAGAGGCCTGGTGCATGAAATTTGTGCAGGGGGGGGTGGTGTACTTTAGCCCAGCCTGCTCCCTCTCCAATCTGGGACTCCTTGAGGGATGTCCAACTGCTCATAAACCCCTTGCCAGTCTAATCACCCTCTAACCACTCCCTTGCCAGCCTGTTTGCCCCTAACTGCCCTACCCTGTGGGCCTGGTCACCCCAAACTGCCCTTCCTTGCAGGCCCAGTCACTCCCAACTTTTCTCTACTGCTGGCCTGGTCATCCCTAATTGCCCTCCCCTGCAGGCTTGATCACCCCCAGCTGCCCTCCCCTGTAGACCTGATCGCCCACAACTGCCCTTCCTTGTAGGCCTGGTCCCTGCCAACTGCCTTCCCCTGATGGCCATCTTGTGGTGGACATCTTGTGTCCACAATGAGGCAGGATCTTGTGACCATATGGGGGAAGTCATCTTGTGTGTTGGAGTGATGGTCAATCACTCTTTTATTACTGTTATATTACTCTTTTATTAGATAGGATAGAGGCCTGTTGCACAGGTGGGGGACAGCTCGTTTGCCCTGAAGGGTGTCCTGGATCAGGATGGGTGTTCCCTTGGGATGTGAGGTGGCCTGGGCAAGGGGCCTGTGGTGGTTTGCAGGCTGGCCATGCCCCCAAGCCACCCAAACTGTGGCCCTGGTATCTGGGATTTATTTATCTTCTACAATTGAAACTTTGTAGCCTGGAGCAGCGCCAAGCCTTCTGCTCACACAGCCATTGAAACTTTGTTGTCTTAGCCTCCAGCCGCCAGACTTTGTGGAAAGCTTGGCTTCCTTCAGGGCCAGGGGCAACCCAGGCCTCTCCCCTGCTCTCTCTGTGGCCGTAGCCATCTTGGTTTGGTTAATTCACATACTTGCTCTGATTGGCTGATGGGCATGGCTTGTGAGTGTAGCAGAGGTGTGGTCAATTTGCATATTACTCTTTTATTAGATAGGAGGATATGCAACTGCATCGTATAAAGACTATTCTCTACAAAAATAAGTCTGATGATGGGAGAGTATAAATTCCAGGTCGTGACTCTATTTTAGTGTTTTCATACTGAGACAAACCAGTGCTTAGATTCTATTTTCATCTAAAACAATCCGATGAAAGGAGAAGCAGATCTTTTACCATAACAAAAAAGAGCAAAATAGTTGTGTACCACTGAGGTAGACTACAATATATTGTGACTAAGTTAAAGTGGCAAGCAATTTAACTTTATTTTTGTCCATCAGAAATAAGGAGTAAAGTGAGTAGGTACAGTTTATGAAAATTTGAGAGCAGGATTTGCTATGTGAAACAACATCAAGCTATTCCTAAATGATTGTTAAAGCATTTTTTTAAAAAAAACTCTATAATTTAAAAAATAAGCATTCTATAAGCAGTAGCTAGGATAACATAATGATTTCTACTTTGGCCGTGAATTTTATTTTGAAGCCACTAGATGGCTAAAAAGCATAGATATGTAGGTTTGCATACGTGTGTTTTCTTACATATCACACATATTCTTATAATCCATATTTTCAAATATCTGCTAGAGCAAATTCCTCTAAACAAATAGCAAATAGAAGGGTCAAGTACAAACATCCCCCTCCAAAATTTTACTTTGTATGCCTTATTGAAAAAAAAACAACAAAAAACAGAAAAGACTGGCTGCTATTTCTTGCAGTCAATGAGATCCTTTTGTAAAACTAATCATTTCCTAAAGTACTTGAGCTGAAAATGGAAAATGTCTAACCCAGGAGTTGAACACAAAGGAAGTGAATTAAGGATTCTTAGTCTCAACTAGGATCTTAATTTTTAACTTAATTTTGCTGAAATTAAATATATCTTTCTATAATTCAATTTCTTCAGCTTTGAAAAGGTCATATTAATTTTACCAAGTCATGTATAACAATAATTTTGTCACCCCAAATCAAAAGTGTTTTAATATAAATCTTGACAGTTCAGTGTAAACTTAATGAAAAGTATTACTACTTGTAGCAGTTTCATGTCTTTCATAGAAGTTTTAATCTAGAATTTTATTATATTTAATGACAATACAATATGCCTATATACTTTTTCTAAAACTTTAGGGCCAGATGTCTTTTTGGAATTCTGGATTTGAGGTTTTGAAAAAGTTAAATGATGCATATGCCATATCTTATGTCATATTTCCTCTAGAGTCTATTGCTACAATTTATAATTAAAATCATCAAAATATTTTCAGTAGAAAATATATTATTCACCCTGTAAATAGACTTATATCATTTCAGGTTAGATATTGTCACCAAGTGAATTTCTAATAGTTTATTATTTTCAAAGTATTTTGAATTTCAGATTTGTAGAGCTATAATATTTAACATTTTACACACTATTTATTTAATCCTCAAAACAATCCTTAATGCTATGATTATCAACCCCACTTTGTAGATATGGAAATTCACATTCAGAGCATATAGAAAATTTGTTGATTCAAGGCCACAATTGCCTACCTTTAACCATGTAATCTTTCTGCTAAAATATCTGGCCTCAGAAAAGGCAAGTGAAGGGACAGTGTGAAAGTAAAAGGCATTCATGAACCTTTTCAAGCTGAAGAGAAGAAAATTACTAAGCCAGTTTCCACATTTAGAAATTATTAGGAAAAAAAGGTACAATGTTTGTACAAAATACTATAACTGTGATGAAAACACATATGTTTCTTGACCTTAGTCCACTTTGGGTTCAGTCATGGGGAAATCTGGCAGATCTGTTTTTCGGTTAGGCATCTGCTCTCCTATTCTGCAGGGTGTGCATTCTGTTCTGAGAAAATGCAAGATTTGAGTTCATATCTCAATTTCCTTAATAAAACTCTTGAAAAATCAGGAATAAAATGCATTACAAGGGAGATTGTAACCAATTTAAAGCTAGACTCAAATGACTTGAAGTCTCAACTACTAGTCACATACCATGAATGATCACCAACCCTGAGGGTTTTGTTGTTATTGTTGTTAATATATTTTTATTGATTTCAGAGAAGGAGGAAGAGGGAAAGAGATGAAAACATCAACGATGAGAGAATCATCAGTTAGCTGCCTCCTGCATGTCCCCCACTGGGAATAAAGCCCACAACCCAGGCGTATGCCCTGATGAGGAATCAAACCCTGACCTCCTGATTCATAGGTCAACCACAGAGCAACACTGGCCAGGCAAAGCTCAGTTTTTTTTTCATTGAAACATGGGACATAACAATAGTTATACAACAGGATTCTTGTGAGGATAAACTAGATAATATATTGTGAGTACTAGTATATGGTTGTAAATGGCAATCATGATAGTTCCATTTTATAAATGAGGAAAAAGGAACGTTAAATTAGTGACTTTTCTGAGGAAGTGTATACAGAATTATTTGCCCTCCCCTCCCCCTTTTTTTCCTCCCACAGGCATGTTTCTGCAGAACTACAACCAGAGGAGCAATGGGCAGCAGCAGCTTGTCCAAGTCTAACCTCCTGAACCTGTCTCAAAGGCCCCCTCCGCTAGCCAAAGCAGCCCAGCGTGGGGTCTCCTGTTGCCTCTTCTATGCCCTTCTTGTTTCACTGCCCTGAGAGTGTTCTTGCTTGCTTTTTTATACTTTGTCTCTTATCTGAAATGTTTTCTACAAAAAACAAAGCTCTCGTCCCACCGGTAACATGTCTACTTATATAAGCCCTGTTATTCTGCTATTAAGAAATGAAAATACAGAAAAAAATATTGAATGTTGGAATTATTGTCATAATAGCCTTTTTACAAACCAATATTATACAGTTCTTATTCTAACCCTTGCATTATTAGTATCATTTTCAACCTAGAATTTACTTAAAGGATTTTTTAGGCCATGTCTATCTTGGGAGGTATTTTATATTTTGCTAGATAGCGTATCAGCACCCATCTAACTGAGCTCACAAAAGCTACAATATGTGACATAGATTTCTTTTCTCATAACTCACAAGGCAAGTAATCAAGTAAGTGAAGGACTATTTGAGAGACCCAGTATTAACTCATGTGATTGATTTTTTTAGTTTCATTTATCTATCAAAAAGTAATATAAATAGAATTTTAATATTTTTATATGCTGATAGATCATCCTGTACACTTCTCTACACATTATTTTGGAGACTGTTAATATAATGACCCCCAAATTTATCTCCATGAATGATCACCAACCCTTGATTTATCAATTAGTAGAATTATTTTTTTCAAATTTGGCTTAAAAGTAGCAGTGGTCTTTGAATGCAACCTCTTTGAGATAGTCCCAATTCTTTCTGTCATTCATCTCACAAATAATGAATGAATCAACCTAAAAACAAACAAGAACAATACAACCACACAGGAACAGAACTCTGCTATGGTCACTATTCAAATAAACTCAATGAAGCCATTGAGATCTCTAAAACAGGGAGGAAGGAAATCTGACTTTGGGGATAGTACTTCATGGGAATTAGGCAAGGTCTCAAGGGTCTGAGCAGTCTGGAAGGATTACCTGGACTTCAGTTGCAAAAAGACAGATTGCCAAGGCAGGCATGATGCTTGCTGACGGAAAGTGAAAGCTGCCAGTTCTGTCAGCAAATGACTAACTATTGATACCTTTGTAATTAATGTATCCTATATAATAAAGATGTAATATGCAAATTGACAGTCACACCATCACAAGATGGCTGCTTGTGACCAGGCCAGCAGGGGAGTTGGTAAGGGATGACTAAACAACTGAACAGCAGGCTGCATGGAGTGACTAGGCCAGTGGTGGGACCGAGAGGGACAATCAGGCTGGTGGGGGGAGAAATTAGGGGTGGCCAGGCCAGCAGGGTGGAGGGCAGTTGGAAGCAACCAGGCCAGCAAAGGGGGGTAGTTAGAGGCAATCAGGCCGGCATGTAAAGGCAGTGAGGGGTGATCAGGCCAGCAGGGAGGGGGCAGTTAGGGGTGACCAAATAGGCAGGCAGTCCAGGATCGTGAGAGGAATGTCTGACTGCCAGTTTAGGCCTAAGGACCAGGCCTAAACTGGCAGTTGAACATCCCTAAAGGTTCCCAGATGGGAGAGGATGCAGGCTTTCATGCACTGGGCCTCTAGTTCATTAATAACAGGAAAGGAGCAAATGGAAGGCCAAATATTATAGACATGTTATTTGGGCAGCAGCTTCATCAGGAAGCTACAGCTTTACTCTCCAGGAAGCTAAGGGCGTATTCCCCACAGATTCTGGTGCAGGGAAGGGACTGAACAGGGAGGAAGATAGACACAGTGCCCACTAAAGTTGGGAAGACTAACAAAGGTGCTTTCAGTCAGTCACACCTGGGAATAGAAGTTACTGGCCAAAATGTTCACACCACTGCAAGCAGGAAGATTTGAGATGCACAATTCCCTAAACAAAGGAATTTGCTCTCTTGGGCCTCTTGGCTTGGTTCTCTTGGGACTCTTGTTGTAGGGAGTGCACTCCCCTGCCTCTGTGCTCTTAGCTCTTGGCTCTTAGTGTGTTGCAAATAACTCCTGCCATGCAGGGCTCTCATGGCCCAACACCATGTGGACGCCACACACAATGGACTAATGGACGGCAACTAGTCTGATGCTGAACTGGATCCAGCTGCAACATGGAACAGAAACTCTGGACACTGGAAGGAATGTAATTCTATTGAAATAAAGCTTCCTACCATATCTCATCCTCCCATGGGGGCCTCCAGAAATGCTATTCCAGCAGTACCTCAGGAACTCCATTTCTGCCCTGACCTCTTTGGCTCAGTGAAAAGAGGGTCAGGCCATGGACTGAAAGGTCTCAGGTTCGATTCTGGTCGAGAGCATGTACCTTGGTTGCAGGTTTGATCTCCAATAGGGAGTGTGCAGGGGGTAGCTGATCATTGATGTTTCTCTCTCATCCATGTTTCTAACTCTCTATCTTCTCCCTTCCTCTATGTAAAAAAATCAATAAAAATATATTTAAAAAAAGAGAACTGCCATCCCCCATCCCCCACCCCATTCACTCTTCTAATGGATGTGGCTGGACTAAATCATTAGAGCAATTCATTAGAGCCACTTCACTGGATTGAACCTTCTCTGGCTATATAGGTGGGATTCCCATAATTTGCCTGCCTTTGTGAGGATCAGAACTATAAACAATTTAACTTGTGATTAATGAATCAATCAGAGACCCTGCAGTTTGGTCTTTGCAAAGACATATTTTAATTTAAACAGGCATTGTTAAAACTTCTCAACAACAAAAATTGGAACAGTATAAACAAATGAATTTTGTATGCAATAGAAGCCCAATACTAAATAGTGCTTTTGTCTTCAAAACACCAAGGATTGTAAGTGCTAATAATGGTAGATCTGAACTCTTCTGTATGATGAATTTAATAGAAATTACAGAGAACAGGTCATCCAAATGTCATTTATGAATGGATAGGGACACCACATGCAAATTTGGTTTCTAGAAAGAGAAGACTATGCACACAAACTACACAATGTGACATTCCTGCCATATCCCGGAGTTCTGAGACCGGCTGCAAAATAATTAGCTTAAGCACTTACTTTAATTGGTTTTGAACAAGTGCATTGTTCAAAGTGATTGCATTTGATTATTCTAGAAAGGGAACAAAATTAAAATTTGAGTGTATAGAGAAAAAGGCCCAATTCTGAGTTTTGCTAAATGGTAAAATAATCTAAAATTGTTTATACTCAGTTTCTATTGCTGTTTTTGTTTTTTGGTTGTTTTTTGTTTTGTTTTTTTCCTACTCAAATGATAGGGAAAAGAAACTCAAATTTATGAGTTAATTTACTATGATGAGCTTTTAATCTGACACCTTATTTAATTGGGAAAATATTGTGATGAGCTATGTCTTTTTATGCCTACTTCACAAATAATAATATTAGGCTTTAAGCCAGCGGTTCTCAACCTGTGTGTCGCAAACAGCTAGCAGGGTCTCCTAAGACCATCAGAAAACACAGATATTTACATTAAGATTCATAACAGTAGCAAATTACAGTTATGAAGTAGCGACAAAAATAATTTTATGGTTGGGGATCACCACAACATAAAGAACTGTATTAAAGGGTTGCAGCATTAGGAAGGTTGAGAACCACTGCTCTAAGCTGTTAAGACACTTATCCAAATTTATACAGTAAGTGAAGGAAGCCAGGTTAGAATGACACCAAATCCCATGTTTTTAATCCATTTACATTTCCACATTTCTAGCTGTTTGAAAATTTGTTGGTAATTATAAGAATATGTTTTGTGTGAAGCTAACTCAATGTCTGATTACTCATCATTAAAGCAATGAATTTAAAATATTTCACTTTAGCCAAACCGGTTTGGCTCAGTGGATAGAGCATTGGCCTGCGGATTAAAAGGTCCCAGGTTCAATTCTGGTCAAAGGCATGTATCTTAGTTATGGGCACATCTCCAGTGGGGGGCGTGCAGGAGGCGGCTGATCAATGTCTTTCTCTCATCGATGTTTCTATCTCTCTATCCCTCTCCCTTCCTCTCTGTAAAAAAAAATCAATAAAATATATTAAAAAATAATTTCACTTTAATATATTCTATAAAACATTGCTAAAGAACTAAATTTCTTTTAAATTAAAATAATTATTCATAATTATATACTTATATAGAAATGTAGACTAACTAGTGAACGTTTTTATTTCAATTTACAGATTTTTATAACATAAAAATTTATAGCTTATAAGCTTGGCATAATTCCACACTAAAGATTTATATGCCAAGGTGGACTGATCTTATTCTTCAAGGGAATATTAATGATTAACTAAATTATCTTTCTTCTAGTAAAACATCTGGTATAACTATAATCAACATTGCAAGTAGTGTGGCTGCTGTGAGCTTTGATAAATCACTGAGATTCAGGAAGAAGTCCTTCTCTATTCTAAATATGACATTTAACAAAACATCCTTTTAGCACATGGTTCTGTATTGACATTACTATATATACTGCTTATTGATGTTTCTAAGTAAAATATATTCTTCATCAGATTATAGACTCTACTTTCTTGTGGTGCATATAAATAAGTTGTTGAAATATAGATCCTATATAGAACATAGGGAACAATACTTTTGAAAGACCACAATAATAGCCAAATAATAGAATAAAAAACCTTGTAAATTTATAGTTGAAAGCTTTTATATTAAAACTAGAGGCCTGGTGCATGAAATTTGTGCATGGGGGGAGGTTCCCCTCAGCCCAGCCTGTATCTTCTCCAATCTGGTACCCCTTGGGGGATGATCCTGGGGATCAGGCCTAAACTGGCAGTTGGACATTCCTCTCACAATCCAGGACTGCTGGCTCCTAACTGTTCACCCGCCTGCCAGCCTGATCACCCCTAACTGCACCCCCTCTACTGGCCTTATTACCCCCAACTGCCCCCTCTGCTGGCCTGGTTGCCCTAAACTGTCCCTCCATGCTATCCTGGTTGCCCCCAACTGCCCCCTTGCCAGCCTGGTAGCCCCATGCAGCCTGCTGTTCAGTCATTTGATCGTCCCTCACAAACACCCCTGCTGGCCTTGTCTTCCTATGCAGCCTGCTGTTTGGTCATCTGTCCAGTTGTTTCAGTCATAATGGCCCTGGCGTTTTATGTATTAGGATTGGAAATTGGATGAAATAGTCTGAGATAACCAGAGATGAGATTTAATTCAATATTTATCAACCATTATTTGCATGAGTTCTACAATATTATCTATATAATATGTTAAAATATATTTTCATGTATTATAAACAATTTGAAATTAAAAGGGTTTGCTCATGAATTAACCTGATTTATTTTAAATAACTTAAATTAGTGACACATTGCTTTTAACAACAAAACTTTAAAAAACTAAATGTCATTTTCCTAAAGATAGAAATTATAATATTCAAATTCTTAATTATATTAAGGTATATTTTAC
>PVJN01021202.1:0-34977 GCA_004026805.1 Lasiurus borealis
CAGACCAGCAGGGGCTCCAGTTGAGAGTGAGCAGGCTGTCAGTGGAGGTCAATTGGAGTGATCAGGACAGTGGCGGGGGGCAGTTTGGAGTGAGAAGGCAAGCGGGGAGGGCAGTTGGGGGTAAGCAGGCCAGTGGAGAGGGAAGGTGAGGAGGGGGGCAGTTGGGGGTGAGCAAACTGGCAAAGGGGGTTGGAATTTAAGAGAGTGCAGATCAGCAGGCAGAGTGGTTAGGGGCAATCAGGCAGGCAAGAGAGCAGTTAGGAACCTGAAGTCTTGGTTTGCAAGAGGGATGTCTGACTGCTGGTTTAGGCCTGATCCCTGTAAATCGACAGTAGGACATCCTTTGAGGGGTCCCAGATTGGAGAGAGTACAGGTCAAGCTGAGGGACAACCCCCATCTCCCATGCATGAATTTCTTGCACCAGGCCACTAGGATACATATAACATTCTTAACTGTGATAGATATGCTAAAATGTTTGCGATATTATATCTATTTTACAAATGAGATAACCATTATTAATAAGTGAAAAACCAGTTTTGGCTGTCTTTAAAACTCAAATTATCTCTTTTTCTATGATGTCTGTATCTTCAGAAACTACCTTACACAATGTCTCCATTTTCTTTTCCTTTTTTTTTTGGTGGGGGGGGGGGGAGGGAGCTTAGTCGTCCAGAGAAAGAAATTTCAACTACATCATACTCAAAATAAAAACTGCTTCAGTCAATATTTCAGTCTATGTTTTCTTTTTCTGTTTTCATTGTCTAAAGTTTTACATATGTCTCCCTTTTCCCCAATTGACTGCCCCCCACCAACCATTCCTACCCAGGGCAAGCCTCCATCACCCCAGTGACTGTGTTCTTTGGTTATGCTAATATGCATGCATACACATCCTTTGGTTGCTCTCTAACCACCTCATCTCTCCTGCCATTTGTCTCTGGATCTATTTTTGTTCATCAAATTATATTGATCATTATATTCCACATATGAGTGAGATCATGTGATATTTATCTTTCTCCAACTAATTTCACTTAGCATGATGCTCTACAGTTCCATCCATATGTTGTAAATGGTAAAAGTTCCTTCTTTTTTCATAGCAGTAAATTCCATTGTGTAGTTGTATCATAGTTTTTTAATCCACTTATCTGTTGATTCGTACTTAGGTTGTTTCCAAATCATAGCTACAGTACATTGTGCTGCTATGAATATAGGGGTGCATATATTTTTTTGGATTGGTGTTTCTGGTTTCTTGGTATTTAGTCCTAGAAGTGGGATTACTAGGTCAAATGGGAATTCCATTTTTTAACTTTTTGAGGAAACTCCGTACTGTTTTCAACAGTGGCTGCATGAGGCTGCATTCCCACCAGCAGTTCACGAGGGTTCCTTTTTCTCCACATCCTCATCAGCACTTGTCATTTGTTGATTTGTTGATGATAGCTATTCTGACAGGTGAGAGATGGTACCTCATTGTTGTATTGATTTGCATCTCTCAGATGATTAATAACTTTGAGCATGTCTTTATATGTCTCTGGGCCTTCTCTATGTCCTCTTTCAAAAAGTGTTTACTTAGGTCCTTTGCTGATTTTTTTTATGGGATTGTTTATCTTTCTTTTGTTAAGATATATTAGTTTCCTGTACATTTTGGAGATTAAACTCTTGGCAAATATATTTTGCTATGCAGAAGTTTTTTTGATGTAGTTCTATTTGTTGATTTTTTCCTTAGTTTCCATTGCCCTAAAAGCTGTATTGGTAAAGATATTGCTATGATATATGTACTATTTTTTGCTACCCGTGGAGTTTTCTAAGATTATTATGGTTTCCCATCTTATATTTAAGTCCTTCAAACATTTGGAGTTTGTTTTTGTGTATGATGTAAGTTGGTGGTCTAGTTTCATTTTTGCATGTATCTGACCAAATTTCCCAGCATCATTTATTGAAGAGACTGTCTTGACTCCATTGTATGCGCTTACCTCCTATGTCAAATATTTATTGAGCATAATGACTGGGTCAATTTCTGGGTTCTCTGTTCTGTTCCATTCATCTCTATGACTGTTCTTATGCTAGTACCAGGAAGTTTTGGGAACTGTGGCTTGGTAAAATAATTTGATATCTGATATTGTGATCTCTCTAACTTTCTTCTTCTTTCTCATGATTTCTGTGGCTATTTTTTTTATTTTGTTTTGTTTTGTTTTTTATTTCAAATGAATTTCTGCCGAGTTTGTTCTAGATCTTTGAAATAAACCATTGGTATTTTAATGGGGATTGCATTGAATCTGTACATTGCTTTGGGTAGTATAGACATTTTAATGATGTTGGTTCTACCAATCCATGAACATGGTATGTTCTTCCATCTGTTTATATCTTCCTCTATCTCTTTTTTTCAATGTCATGTAGTTTTCTGAGTTCGGTTCTTTTACCTCCTTAGTTAAGTTTATTCCTAGGTATCTTAATTTTTCAGTCTATTTCTTTATTGTAAACAGTAAATGGATCTTCCAACCATAGCCACATGTTTCTCTTTGCCTTTTCTTAGCAGGTCTTGCTAATAAACACTGACCAGAGTAAACCCAGAATAAAACCAGTATGCAGAATACCAAAATCCTTATTTGTTATACACTCATGTTCATTTGCCAAGTGTAAAACTATTAAAATATACATTCTCTGGAATGTATTTGAAAATCCCTTTAAAATTTGAATAAAAGCACCTAGCATTGCAAATTTTTCATGTCTCTTTTTTATTTTATCCACCAAGATCACAGTATCCTTGCAATTTACATGTGAATTGTGAATAAATTATAAAGATTCATGCTCCACACATTTACAAAATCATATCACCTCTTCCCTTCTCTTATATGCATAGTGTTTCCAATTACAGCAGTGTGATTGCTAAGGCAAAAATCTGCACCTGTGACTATTTACAAAAATCATATACTAGTGTGTTCTAAAAATCAGAATATTCATGAGTTGTGCATGATATATTTTCAAGACTAATGCAAAATGAGAGGCTGTAAAAAAATGCCCATTATTTGCATGTACAATTCTATCAAAGAAATACACAGGTTGACCTTTCCTTATCCTTTGTAGGTACCATTTTCAGGATGAGATGCTTTTGTCAAAGATAAGATAGAAAAATAAAAGCTAAGTCTATCAGTTTATATTCACACAGCTTTCTCTCATCATTATTCTAAAGGCTTTCTTTTCCTTGAAATATTGCTGTCACTTTTCATATTTTAACACCCAGCCATCAACTTTTCAATAAATATAATAACAACAGGAGCTTCTTCATCTTCATGAGTCAAAAGAAAAATGTAAAAGATGTACACTTTATTATATATTAATATTCTACAAAATTCACAATGGAATTCTACAACATTTGGAGGTATTTCTTTTCTAAGACTGGTTCAATATGGGTTGTCATATGTGCAAGTTTGCAGCTTTTTGTTTTATTTTAATCTTAACATTTTTTAATTAAATTATCTCTTTTTTTTCTGATCTTTATCTACCCAAAAGCCACCTTAGATAATGTCTCCATTTATTTTTGTAAGATCCCCAAAGCAATAATGATGGGACAGGTACAAAAACTCAGCAGGGCAGAAAGACTTGGATGCCTAGGAAGGATTCGGAAGGGGCAAAAGTGGGAAAACACCCCCAGGGTAAGCCATCCTCCCCTAGCTTATCACTGGTCATAAAGTTTGGTTTGGATCCCACATTTTTCATATCTCTGGTTGGTTGATTTAGACACATCTGATCTTTTCCTCCCCAAAGAGAACATCTTGGTCTCAGCTGTGTTTTAGCTCTAGGCCCAGAAAAGCAGCAAACCAGACAAGTGATGCCATGGCTGCCTCAGGACCTGCTACATTGACTAGTGACCCCCTACCCTGGCACTGACCAGTCAGTGGAGACCACCACCCTGAAAGGATATGTTTGGAAAATTGATGAATATTCTATTAAAACACTCCCCTGAAACCTCCCCTAAGATTTCCACCTGCAAGAAAGAAATAACTACCCTCAGGACAAATGACTTAGTGTGTGCTCTCCCACCACCAAGCACCCTGTGCACATATCCCCCACAGATACATATTCCCCAACCTCTAAGGGACCCCAGGAGACTTGACCAGGGGAGCAGTAACAGCAGCAGCTTGTCTCAGGCTAACCCTGGGACCTGTTGCCAAGGCCCCCAATTCTCTGTGTAGCCCTTCCCTTTGGATATCCTCATTTCCCATTCCCTTTTCCTAAAATAAGTTAAATTTTCTTTAATCACCATCTGAGATGGCTATTTAGCCTGCCTGAGCACCACCAACTTTAACCTCATTTTTTTGTGCTAAAGAATATGTGTGAATAATTATGAAAAAGAAGAAGATATAAGATGCAAAATAAAGATTATAATGTGTTACCCCAATAGGCAGGATTCAAGAAGGAAGATCAGGAAGGAATATTTATTGAGTTCTTACAATGCCCAGGCACTGACACTGTTTTCAGTTAATAAGCATAGGTTTTATTCTACTAAATAGAGGCCTACTGCATGAAATTCATACACAGCCCAGCCTGTACCCTCTGGCACTCAGGACCCCTTGGGAGATGTCCAACTGCTGGTTTAGGATCCCGGTGCTTATTTTATCCAGGAAGATCACAGTCTCAGCTGGATCAAGCCTAAACCAGCAGTCGATCATCCCTCTCACAATCTGTGACTGCTGGCTCCTAGCCGCTCACCAGTCTGCCTACCTCATCACCTCTAACCACTCACCTGCCTGCCTGCCTGATCACCCCTAACCACTTGTCTATCTGCCTGATTCCCCCTAACCCTCACCTCCCTGTCTGATTGCTCCTAACTGCTCTCTTGCCTGCCTAATTGCCCCAACCATCTCTGCCTTCACCTCAACCACTGCGGCTCCATCTGGAAGGATGTCTGGAATGACGTTTAGAAGGTTGTTTGGCTGTCTGGTATAATTATTATGCTTTTATTATTATAGACAACCATAAATTTATTAGGTTGGTACTAGGTTTATTCCCATTTTACAATAAGGAAACTGAAACAGTGCTAAACAGTAGTGGACCTGGTAATATATTACAGGTATGTTGGTCCCAGAGTTCAGATTTCTAACCATAGAAATACAATGAAAATGTAACCATCATCCTTCTACTGCTAGGAGGTGGTATGAGAAGGAAGATACAGAAAATCAATTTGTCATGTATGCACCTAATTATCTTTTCTATATTTGAGACATTTCACCAAATCCCTTTTATATGAGACTAGAGGCCCAGTGCACAAAATTTGTGCATTGCCTTTCCCTGTAGGTCCAGTCACTCCAAACTTCCCTCCTCTGGCAGCCTGGTCACCCCCTTTTTTTAATATATATACATATATATTTTATTGATTTTTTACAGAGAGGAAGGGAGAGAGATAGAAAGTCAGAAACATTGATGAGAGAGAAACATCGATCAGCTGCCTCCTGCACGCCCCACAGTGGAGATGTGCCTGCAAGCAAGGTACATGCCCCCAACTGGAATCAAACCTGGGACCTTTCAGTCTGCAAGCTGACACCCTATCCACTGAGCCAAACTGGTCTTGGCAGCCTGGTCACCCTTAACTTTCCTCCCCTTCAGGCATGATCACCCTCAATTGCCCTCCCTTGCAGGCCTAGTCCCTCACAACTATCCTCCTCTGCTGGCCTGATCACCCACAACTGCCCTCCCTTGCAGGCTTGATCCCTCCCAAATGCCCTCCCCTGCTGGCCATCTTGTGGTGGCCATCTTGTGTCCACTTGGGAGCAGAATCTTTGACCACATGGGGGAAGTCATCCTGTATGTTGGAGTGATGGTCAATCTGCATATTATTCTTTTATTAGATAGGATAGAGGCCTGGTACACAAGTGGGGACCAGCTGGTTTGAGCTGAAGGGTGTCCCTTGGGACATGGGGTGGCCAGGGCGAGGGGCCAGTGGTGGTTTGCAGGCTGGCACACCCCCCAGTGACCAAAGCAGAGGCCCTGGTATCTGGGATTTATTTATTTTCTACAATTGAAACTTTGTAGCCTTAAGCGGAGGCCTGGGCAGGCAAGGATGTGTGGAAAGCTTGGCTTCTTCCATTGTCAGGGCAACCCAAGCCTCTCTCCTGTTCTTTCTGTGACTGTAGCCATCTTGGTTTGGTTAACTTGCACACTCACTCCTGATTGGCTGGTGGGTGTGTGGCTGGTGGACATGGCTGGCTTATGTAGTGGAGGTATGATAAATTTGCATATTGCTCTTTTATTAGATAGGATGGCAAGGAAGAGAGGAGATGAAAGTGTATAAAAATTGAAACATACTATTAAATACTGGAGTATGTATTTAGTTAAATAATTATTTTTTGTCATATGAACGTTACCACGTGATTCATAGAAAATTGAAAAAATATAAACATACAAAAATTATAATAACCTGATAACACCTTACTTTAAAAAAAAGTAAGATGCTTGGCATTCTGATTATTTTCTGAAGGTATAAATGATCATTTATGGAATTTAAACAAAAATGAATTTGAAAGTAGGGGTTCAATAGTTTTTATATTTTGGAATTTAAGAAAAAATGTTAATTCAATTTATTGGGGTTACATTGGTTAATAAGATTTTGTGATTTCAAGTGTTCAATTATACAATACATAATCTATGTATTGCATTATAAGCCCACCACCCATAGTCAAATACTTTGAAAATCTACTGAAAGCTAGAAAAATGTACTATTATACAATATTTTGAATGTAACTTCATTTGCAATACTTCTCATATTCACATACAGCTAATAATCTCTGATCCAGATAATGAAAAGCTTTACCCTGAGTCTCTGCAATTGCAATCTTGGACACTGCCAATACTCAGTGCTATTATTTTGACAATAAAGCACTACAAGATTTTATTTTAATTGACAGAGCTTTTAATGTTTCCAAATATGTTACTTAGAAGAACATAGTTTTTGTTAAATATGGATATGTATATGATCATGTCTATATGAAAGTTACAAGAAAGGAAGTGTAATGCTAAGAAAATAGAAGTTCCAATTTAAAGCTTATTTTTGATTACTTCAACAATTGGTTTAAAATGTGATGTTTTCAACAAACTGACCTATTTCAGAGGGAAGGAGGAATGGAAAGAGATTAACCGAAGAATTTATATTCATATATGCATAACCCATGGACACAGACAATAGGGTGGTGAAGGCTTAGGGAGGGGGAAGGGAGTTAATGGGGAGAAAAGGGGGACATCTGTAATACTCTAAACAATAAAGGTAAATTATTTTTAAATGTGGTAATATGTAATATGTGCTCATTGTATAAAAAAGTTAACAATGTAAAATAAGTTAAAAAAAGTGAAAAAAAAAGAAATACTTCACAAGTGAATGATAAATTTTGTTGTAATTATTTTAATTTATTTTTAGACATAAATCATTGAAATTATCCTAATATATAAAAACCTGGGTCTATCACAACTGGAGGCTCAACCAACCAGAAGTTAGTCCTGCCATGGAAACTCAGAGCTGACTGCTGCAGATGCAGGCATGGTGACCCAGCGCTGACTGCTGAGGGGGCTGTGAATCAGGCCTGGAGAAAGGCTTGAAGAAAGAAGCAGGGTCTGTTGCCTGTGTGGCGGCTGTTATTCAGAACTTGCCTCTCTCTTTCTCTCCAGGCTGGGACAGCAGCCATGCCTCCATTTCTCTCTAGGACTCCACCAGGACTGCTGAACAGCCCCACCTTTCTGATCAGGCCCCGTTGATAGGCCCAGAGACACTGACTGGCATAAAAACTGACCAATCAGAACAAAATCTGGGTGAAGTGTGAGGAGCCAATGGCTCCCTAAGAGACAGAGCTTTTGACATTGACTGGCATAAAAACTGACTAATCAGAAACAAATTGGCCAAGAAAGGAGAGCAGTTGGGGGCAATCAGGCTGGCAGGGAACAGCAGTTGGCAGCGATATCAGGCCGCTGGCAGGGGAGGGAAGTTAGAAGTGATCAGGCAGGCAGAGGCAATTGGGGTTGGGATCAGGCCAGCAGGGGAAAGCAGCTGGGGACAAGATCAGGTTGGCAAGGGAAGGCAATTAAGGGCTATCAGGGAGGCAGGCAGAGGCAATCAGGGTGATTAGGCAGGCAGGCAGAAAGGTTAGGGGCAATCAGGCAAGCAGAACCAGTTAGGGCTATCAGTCAAGCAGGCAGGTGAGCGGTTAGAAGATAGAGGTCCCAAATTGCAAGAGGGATGTTGGACATCCCCCAAAGGATCCCCGATTGGAGAAGATGCAGGCTGGGCTGAGGGAACCTCCTCTCAATGCACGGATTTCATATACTGAACCACTAGTATTGTATAAGATAATGACAAATGATTACATGATAGTCACTGTTCTGAAGATTTTACAAGGGTTAATTCAATTTATTCTGCCAACATATCAGCTCCATTGCACAGAATAAGAAGCAGAGGGGCTTTAATTTTCTTTTTTTTAAATTAAATCTTTATTGTTCAGATTATTATATTTGTTTCTCTTTTCCCCCTCCATAGCACCCCTCCACCCAGCTCCCACCATTCCCTCTGCCCTTACCTCCCTCCCATTGATCTCATCCATAGGTGTATGATTTTTGTCCAGTCTCTCCCTGTATACCCCTAACACCTTTCCCCCTGAGAATTATCAGTCCACTCCCTTTCTGTGCTCCTGATTCTATTATATTCACCAGTTTATTCTGTTGATCAAATTTTTAATTCAGTTAATTTTTAGATTCACTCGTTGATAGATATGTATTTGTTGTTCCTAATTTTTTGTCTTTTACCTTTTTCTTTTTCCTCTTCTAAAAGAGTACCTTTCAGCATTTCATATAATACTGGTTTGGAGTTGATGAACTCTTTTAGCTTTTTCTTCTCTGTAAAGCTCTTTATCTGCCCTTCAATTCTGAATGATAGCTTTGCTGAATAGATTATTCTTGGTTGTAGGTTCTTGCTATGCATCACGTTGAATATTTCTTGCCACTCCCATCTGGCCTGCATCATTTCTGTTGAGAGATCAGCTGACAGTCGTATGGGTGCTTCCTAGTAGGTAATGAACTGTTTTTCACTTGCTGCTTTTAATATTCTCTCTTTGTCTTTTGCTCTTGGTATTTTAATTATGAGGTGTCTTGGTGTAATCCTCTTTGGATTCCTTTTATATGGGGTTCTGTGTGCTTCCTGGACTTGTAAGTCTATTTCTTTTACCAGATGTGGGAAGTTTTCAGTCATTATTTCTTTAAGTAGGTTTTCAGTATCTTGCTCTCTCTCTTCTTCTGGCACCCCTGAAATTCTGATGTTGGTACACTTGAAGCTGTCCCAGAGGCTCCTTACATTATGTTCACATTTTTGTATTATTTTCTCTTCTTGCTTTTCCAGTTGAATGTTTTCTGTTTCTTTATATTTGAAATTTTTGACTTTATTCTTGCCTTTCTCTAATCTGCTGTTAGGACTCTGTATAATATTTTTTATTTCAGTCAGTGAATGTTTAATTTCAATTTGGTCCTTAATCATCTCTAGTTGGACCTTTTCCATCTCTAGTTGGCTTTTCGCATCTCTAGTTGGTCCTTTTTCATCTCCTCTTGGCTCTTGCTAACTTTATCTAATTTTTCTAGCATATTCTTGAAAAAACCTTATAAGTGTGGTTTTGAACTCTATATCCAGTCGTTTTTTTCCCTCCATTTCTTTTGTTTTTGATCCCTTCCCTTGTCTCAGAATTTTCACTATGCAGGGGAAACTTCTATGTTGAATTCAGCCTTATGATACCAGACTTGCAAAACTGAAGAAGCCTCTGTTGAGCTTGGGATGGGTGGAGTCTCAGGGCTTAAGGGACCACCTTGCCTTCCAGTCGGCCCCGCCTCCATGGCCCCTGAGTCTCATGTGACTGGGTAATCGCTGGAGCAGTCCTTGTACAAGCGCACCCACAGTGCCTCTAGACTGCTGCCTTTCCAGCTGCCCTGCGCACCAGGACCACACGAGTCCAGGGTTTCGCCCCAAACAGGGGCTTAGTGGAGTCAGAAGTGGCACAGTTGGGAGGGTTTGTCTCCCACCCGCTCCTGAAAGTCAGCAGCAAAATCAGCAATCTGTTCTCTGCACCGTGCTGTGTGCCACCAGTCCTCTGATCTTTTGCTATTCCCCTAAATTTCCATGCACCTCTCCCTTTTCACAGTCCAAACTCCCCCCGTATGAGTTTCGGCTGGATCTGCGGTTCAGTGACTTAAGATAAGGGGTTCAATGCCGTTGGGAGTCTCCATTTCCCTCCCGCCAGAGAAAGCCAGCCAGGTGCTCTGGCACCTGTTCTCTCAGCGCACGCATAGCCATACCTCAGCTTTTTGCAGCTCCTCTGGGTTTCTGTGAGCCCCTCTCTTTCCTTCTAGCTGTAGAACTTACACTCAGCCAGCTTTCCTGTGGTTCTGGATGATGTCTTTTAGTTGTAGTTTTGAAATTGTTGTGCGAGGCAGCAGTGTAGGTGTCTTTTACCTATGCCGCCATCTTGGATTCTTCCAAGGGCTTTAATTTTCTTATGATCTTACCTCCTAGGGAGTAACAGAACAAGGATTTGAAGGTTGTTTACCTCAAAAGTCTGCTCTCTTAAACTACTGAGCCATGCAGCTTTTTTTTTTTAATTCTCACTTGAGGATATTTTTTCATTCATTTTTAGAAAGAATGGAGGAGGGAGGGAAAGACAGAGATAAATATCAACGTGAGATAAACACATGGATTGATTGCCTCCTGCAGGAGTCCTATCCAGGGCCTGGGCCTGGATGGAGCCTGCAAACAAGGTATGTGCCCTTGACCAGAATCGAATAGTGGATCTTTCAGTCTTCAGGCCAATGCTCTATCTATTGAGTCAAACTGGCTAGATAAATGCTTTTTTAAAATATTAAGATCTATTTCAAGTATACATTTCCAATACATGATCTGTATATTGAATTGTGTGCTCACTACTCAATGTTAAATCATCCTGTCTAATAAAAGAATAATATGCAAATTGACCATACCTCCACTACACCCACCAGCCATGCCCACCAGCCAATCAGAGTGAGTATGCAAATTAACCCAACCAAGATGGCTACAGCCACAGAGAGAGCAGGAGGGAGGCTTGGGTTGCCCCTGATGCTGGAGGAAGCCAAGCTTTCTGCACACCCTGGTCGGTCCAGTCCTCTACTTAAGGCAAAAAAGTTTCAATGGCTGTGCAAGCAGAAGGCTTGGCTCTGCTCCAGGCTACAAAGTTTCAATTGTAAGAAATAAATAAATACCAGATACCAGGCCCTCCACTTGGGTTGCTGGGGTTGTGCCCAGCCTGCAAACCACCATAGTCCCCTGATCCTGGCTAACCGACACTCCAAGGGAAAACCCACCCTGATCCAGGACGCTCTTCAGGGCAAACCAGCTGGCCCCCACCTGTACACCAGGTCTTTATCCTATCTCATAAAAAAAGTAATATGCAGATTGACCATCACTTCAACACCCAAGATGACTGCCCCAATGTGGTCAAAAGATCCTGTCCCCATGTGGACACAAGAGAACCACCACAAGATGACCATCAGGGGAGGGCAGTTGGAAAGGACTAGGACTGCAAGGTAGGGCAGTTGGGGGTGACCAGTATGGTAGAGGAGGGAAGGTGGGAGTGACCGAGCCTGCAGGGGAGAGCAGTTGAGGGACATGACCCACAGGTTGAGAACTGCCATCAGACAATATAGATATTTACATTATGATTCATAAAAGTAGCAAAATTCTACATGAGGAACTGCATTAAAGGGTCACGGCATTAGAAAGGTTGAGAAACACTGCATTAGACTATCAAATGATTTCTCAACAAAGACAGGCCAGAAAATAAAGGAAGGATATTTACAAAATGATGCAAAGCATGGGACTGAATACAAGAATACTCTATCCAGCAAGGCTATCATTCAAAATTCAAGTAGAAATAAGGATCTTCACAGACAAATAAAAAGGCTAAAGGAGTTTATCACTACCAAGTCAGCAATGCAAGAAATGCTAAGGAGACTAGTTTAAAAAGAAGAAATAAAAAGGTAAGAAGGAAAACAGGCACAAAAAATAAAAATGGCTACAAACAAGTACCGATAAATAATGACTTTAAACGTAAATACAATAAATGCTCCAATCAAAACACATCAAGTGGCTGAATGGATTAAAAAAAAAAACATGACACATATAGATGCTATATACAAGAGACCCACCTTAGAACAAGGTATTCACACAGACTGAAAGTGAAGGGATGGAAAAATCTCTTTCAGGCAATGAAAATTAAAAAAAAAAAAGCTGTGGTAGCAATACTTATATCTGACAAAATAGACCTCAAAGTGAAGGCCATAACAAGAGATAAGGAAGGCCACTTCATAATACTAAAGGGATCAATACAACAAGAAAATATGACTCTGGTAAACATATATGCACCCAATGAAGGGGCACCCAAATACATAAAAAAAAAAATTCCTGGAAGATAGCAAAGGAGAGATCAACAACAATACATTCATAGTAGGGGACTTTAATATACCAATGACATCACTGGGCAAATACTCTAGACAAAAAAAATCAGCAAAGAAAGAGCAATCCTAAATGACTCACTAGAGCAAATGGACTTAATTGACATCTTCAGAACACTTCACCTCAAAGCAACAGAACATACTTCCTTCTCAAGTACATGTGGCACATTTTAAAAAATAGACCACATATTGTGTCACAAGCAATGTCTCCCAAATTCAGAAAGATTGAAATCACATCAAGCATCTCCTCAGACAACAATGGCATAAATAAACTACAATAAAAACAGTCCAAAATATTCAAACACTTGAATGCTGAATAATATGCTAATAAACAATGATTGAGTTACCAAAGAAAGCAAAAAATAAATTAAAAACATTCTAGAAACTAATGACAATAAAAACACAATAATAAAAAATGTATGGGACACAATGAAAGCAGTCCTGAGAGAGAAGTTTATAGCTCAACAGGCGTACCTCAAAAAAAAAAAAAAAAAACACAAGAAAAAATGGTAGTAAATCATGTAACTCTACACCTTAAAGAATTAGAAAGAGAACAACAGAGTTAGCAAAAGGAAGGAGATAATAAAAATATGAGCAGAAATAAATGACATAGAGACCAAAAAGATAATACAAAAGATCAATGAAACCAAGAGCTGGTTATTTGAAAGGATAAACAAGATTGATGAACTTCTAGTGAGGTTCATCAAGAAGCAAAGAGAGAGGATCCAAATAAACATTATCAGAAATGAAAGAGCTAAATAACAACAGACCCCACAGAATTACAAAAGATTGTTAAAAAAAATACAATGAATGACTCTATTCTAACAAACTAGACAACATGGAGGAAGTAGACATATTCCTAGAAAAATACAACCTTTCAAAGTTCAAATCAGGAAGGATCTAAACATCTCAATAGGCTGATAACTATGGAAGAAATTGAAGCAGCCATCAAAAAGTTTCCAGCACACAAAAGCCCGGGACCAGACGACTTCACAGGTCAGTTTTACCAAACATTCAAGGAAGAGCTAAAATCTATCCTCCTCAGACTATTCTAAGCTCTTTCTATGAAGCCAGCATCACCCTAATACTAAAACCAGGTAAAGACAACCCAATGAAAGAGAACTACTGGCCAATATCCCTCATGAACATAGATGCCAAAATCCTCAACAAATTTCTAGAAAATCAGATCCAGCAGTACATCAGAAAGATCATACACCAGGACCAAATAGGATTTATCCTGAGGATGCATGATGGTACAATATTTGAAAATCAATAAATGTGATATATCACATAAACAAATTGAGAGATAAAAATCACATAATAATATCAATTGATGCAGAAAAAGCATTTGACAAAATCCAACAGCCTTTCTTGATAAAAACTCTCAGCAAGGTGGTAATAGAAAGATCATACCTCAACATAATAAAAGCCATATATGATAAACCCACAGCCAACATCATACTCATGGGAAAAACTAAAACCATTTTCCCTAAAAACAGGAACAAGACAGGGATGCCCACTCTCACCACTCCTATTTGACATAGTGCTAGAAGTACTCGCCATTGTGATCAGACAAAAAGAAGAATTAAAAGGCACCCCAATTGGAAAATAAGTAAAATGTCCTTATTTGCAGATGGCATGATACTCTACATAGAAAACCCGAAAAACTCCATCAAAAAAATTTTAGACTTAATAAGCGAATTCAGCAATGTGGCATGATACAAAATTAACACCAAGAAATTTATGGCATTTCTATACACCAATAATGAACTGACAGAAAGAGAAACTAAGAAAGCAATCCCATTTATCATTGCACCAAAAACATTAAGGTACCTAGGAATAAACTTAACTAAGGAGGTAAAAGATCTATATGCAGAAAACTATAGGACACTGAAAAAGGAGACAGAGGAAGACATAAACATAGGGAAGAACTACCATGTTCATGAATTGGTAGAATCAACATCATTAAAATGTTCATACTATCCAAAGCAATCTGTAGATTCGATGTACTTCCCATTAAAATACTAACAGCATATTTCATAGACTTAGAACAAACTCTCCAAAACTTCATCTGGAATAATAGAAAGACCTTAAATAGCTGCAGAAATCCTGAAAGAGAAGAAAAAAGTAGGTGAGATCACAAGACCAGATATCAAGCTATATTACAAAGCCACTGCTTTCAAAACTGACTGGTATTGGCACAAGAACAGACATATAGATGAATGAAATAGAATAGAGAACCCAGAAATCAACCCAAACCACTATGTTCAATTAATATTTGACAAAAGAGGCAGAAGCATACAATGGAGTCAAGACAGTCTCTTCAATAAATGGTGTTGGGAAAATTGGACATATATATGCAAAAAGAAATGAAACTAGACCACCAACTTATACCATACACAAAAATAAACTCAAAATTCATCAAGGACTTAAGCATAAGATAGGAAACCATAAAAATACTAGAGGAATCCCCAGGCAGAGAAATTTCATACATATGCTGAAGCAATTTCTTCACTGATACTGCTTCTAGGGCAATGGAAACCAAAGAAAAAATAACAAATGGGACTACCTCAAAATAAAAAGCTTTTGTACAGAAAAAAAAATCAATAAAACAACAAGAAAGCCCACTTTATGGGAGAATGTATTTGCCAATGTTATCTCCATTAAGGGTTTAATCTCTAACATTTACAGGGAACTCATACAATTTAACAAAAGGAAGTTAAACAAACCAATCAAGAAATGGTCAACAGATCTAAATAGAATCTTTTTGAAAGAAGACAGAAGGAAGGCCAAGTGGCATATAAAGACATGTTCAAAGTCACTAATCATCCAAGAGATGCACATAAAACAACAATGGGTTTCCATCGCACACCTGTCAGAATGGCTATCACTACCAAATCAACAAAGGATACGTGCTAGTGAGGATTTGGAGCAAAAGGAACCCAGGTGCACTGCTGGTGGGAATGCAGACTGGTGCAGCCATTGTGGAGAACAGTATGGAGTTTCCTCAAAAAACTATAAACTGAACTCTCATTTGACCCAATGATCCCACTTTTAGGAATATATCCGAAGAAACGAGAAACACCAATTAGGGAGAATATATGCACCCCTATGTTCATAGAGGCACAATTCCCCATTGCTAAAATTTGGAAACAGTCTAAGTGCCCATCAACAGATGAGTGGATTAAAAAATTTTGGTATATCTATACAATGGAATACTAAGCTGCTATAAAAAAAAGAGAGAGAGAGAGAGAATTCTTAATATTTACAACAGCATGGATGGTCATGGAGAGTGTTATGTGGTAGGGGGATAAGGACACATATGTAATACCTTAATCAATAAAGAAATTAAAAAATAAAAATAAAAAAAATTCAATAAAAAATAAATAAATAAAATTAGCTAGATCTCTGTCCTTACTAAAACCCTTTCTAAAAGATGTACTTCAGAAAAAAAAAAAAAAGAATACAGAATAAAAGATCTGAGGGATTAGAACAAATTATAGTAAATATATTAAAAAACATGTAGGTATATCTAAATTTAGAAATGTATAAATTAATAATAAAATTATACCTAATCTATGAGTTAAAAACAACTACAGAATTAAAGTATTTGAATATAGTGGCAAAAAAATATTGCTTTATGGATGGGCAAAACTTCTTATATAATTTAGATAGGTATGGGTAAATTTATTTAGAAAAGAGTGGGACATATTGTTTTGTGAATTCTGCAAATTTATTTTTACTTTAAAATTTGAGGAGAACTCTACAATGAATGCTAAAATCCAAAACACTGGCAACAACCAAATGCTGGTGAGAATGTGGAGCAACAGGAAATTACATTCATTGCTGGTGTGAAAGCAAAATGGCACAGTCACTTTAGAAGAAAATTTGACTGTTTTCTGAAAAACTAAATACAGTATCACATTGTGATCCAACAACTGTACTCCTAATACTTTATCCAAATGAATTGGAAACTATATCCTCACATACACAAAAATCCAGCAACAACACCACACATGGATGCTATAGCAGATTTATTAATATTGCTCAAACTGCACGGCAACCAAAAAATATCCTTCAATAGGTAAAAGGATAAATAAATCAAAATCCAGACAATGGAATATTATTTAGTGCTAAAAGAAATGAGCTATCAAGCCACTAAAAGACATAGAGAAACCTTAATTTCATAATGTTAACTAAGAGAAATCAATTTATAAGGCTACATAATGTATGATCCCAAATACATGACATTCTAGAAAAGGCAAAACTATAGAGATAGTAAAAAAAAAAATTAATGTTTGTCAAATATATGAGAGGATAGAAGAGTGAATAGGTAGAACCTGGAATTAATAGGGCAATCACAATGTACTATTCAGGATAAAGAGACAGAATGGGTCTCTCTTAAATGGATTTGAATGTTCAAGTCTCCCCTAAGTAAGTTTGAAGTTTTTCTTCAGGCATTCACCAAAGAGTTCTCCGAAAGCAAAGGTTGGAACCTGGAAAGGAAAGAAATTTACTCTGTGCCTGTCTGTCTTTATAAACCAGACCCATCAGCAGTTTCCCAAGCCATATTATTTATTTACTAGAGGCCTGGTGCACAAAATTCGTGCATGAGGGGAGGGGTGTTCCTCAACCCAGCCTGCACCCTCTCCAATATGGGACCCCTTTAAAGATGGCCTACTGCCGGTTTACAGGAATTGGGCCTAAACCAGCATTTGGACTTCCCTCTTGCAATCTGGAACTGCTGGCTCCTAACTGGTCACCTGCCTGCCTGCCTTCCTGATTGACCCTAACCACTCTGCTTATCCATCTGCTCACTCCCAACTGCCCCCCAGTGGCTGGACTATTTCCCCCCAAATGTCCCTCTATCAGCTTGGTCCTCCCATATGCCCCTCCATGCCAGTGTGCTTCCCTCCCAACTGCCTTCCCTGCTGGGACTGCTCACTCCAAACTGCCCACTCCCCTGCTGTCCTGATCACCTCCAATTGACCCCCACAGATGTCCTGCTCACCCCCAAGTGGCCCCTCTGCTTGTCTGCTTACCCCCAATGGCCCTGCTCCCAACCAGCCTGATCGCCCTCCCATCTTGGCCTTTAACTGCCTCTACCTCCGCCCTGCCACCATGGCTTTGTTCAGAACATCTGGAAGGACTCCTGAAAGGTCTCCCAGTCTAATTAGTATATTACTCTTTTATTAGTATAGATAGAGGCCTGGTGCATGGGTGGGGGCCAGCTGGTTTGCTCTGAAGGGTGTCCTGGATCATGGTGGGGGTCCCGCTGGAGTGCCTGGACAGTCTGGGTGAGGGGCTAATGGCTATTTGCAGGCTGGTTATGGTCCCTGGTGACCCAAGCTCCCAGCCCTTCTTTTTTTTTCTTTCTTTTTTTTCTCAGCCCCTCCTTGAAAGGAGGCCAGGGTCAGCTGGAAGCAGGTATCTGGGATTTATTTATCTTCTATAATTGAAACTGTAGCCTTGAGCAGAGGCCAGCCTGGCAAGGACAGGCAGGAAGCTTGGCTTCCTCCACCGCTGGCAGCAACCCAAGTTTCCTGCTCAGTACAGTTCCATGGTCACTGGCAACTTGGTAGGGCCAATTTGCATACTCACTCTGATTGTCTGGTGGGCATAGTGGAGGTATAGTCAATTTGCATGTTTATCTTTTATTAGATAGGATTAGTGTGTGTTTCCTTGATGCTTTGAGCTCTCTCCCTTTCTCCTTTTTTTCCACTTTGTTATTTGTAAGCCTCTTCTTTTGCTTAAATTTTATCTCCTCTCTTGATTTCTACTTGGGTGGAGGCAAGTACCTCCTCAAAAGTGACAATATTATAAAGGTGGATACATGTTATTTTACATTTGTCCAAAAGCATAAGAGGTATAACATCAAAAGTAAAGTCTAGTGTAAACTGTAAACTGTAGTTGTTGAGAGACTATGATGTGTCATTATGGGTTCCTCAATTCTAACAAATGTACTTCCTTGGCTTGGGATGCTAATGGTGGAGAAGGCTGTACATGTACATGTATATAAAGGGATATGAGAACACTGTATTTTACAGTGAAATTTTCTGTGATCTTATAAGTGTCTTTAAAAATAAAGTTCTATATATTACTTTAAGATTATACTTATAAGCACAATAAAAATTTCTAAATAAACACATCATAGCAAGAAATAATAATAGTTATAGTAATAATAAAGAAAATGTGTCCTGATAAATGTGGATTTATCCCAGCAATGTGTTTTAATGTTAGAAAACCAATAAACATAATTCCCCACACAGTGGATTAAAAAAAAAAATTATTAAATAAATACAGAGAAGATAATTTTATTTATTTATTTATATTTTTATTGATTTCAGAGAGAGATTGAAACATCAAAAGTGAGAGAGAATCATTGATTGGCTTCCTCTTACACATGTCCTACTGAGGATTGAACCCACACCTAGGCATGTGTCCTGACCAGGAATGGAACTGTGACCTCCTGGTTCATAGGTCAATGCTCAACCACTGAACTACACTGGCTAAGCCAGAGAAGATAATTTTAAAAGCAATTAAAATATGGGTTAAGTAAATGATGAAATAAAACAATTTAATGAGCACTCAGATAATCCTCACAACAAACCCATAAAATCAGTGCTATTTTTAATCTCTGCTGTACAAATGGGGCAAATGAGGATTAAGAAAAGTTATCAGACTTATTCTCCTCTCACATATAAGAGATCAAGCAAGGATTCAAATCCAGCTGCTCATCCAAGTCCAAGCCTCTACTAAAATTTATTCAGTTATAAGCTCAAAACTATTTATATAAAATTATTAAGAATAAATCCACCATCCTCATTAATAAAATTATAAATTTGACTATGATCATGTCCATTACAATGACTGTTAGTTTTCATCTATGAAACCAGGAATAAAAACAAAAATTGGTTCTTAGACACGAAAATTTAATTTTTCCAAAAGAAGAGACATACATTAAAGAATTTAAATATTTTATAATTTGGTTGATATTATTTTTTTAATTATTCAAATAATGAAATCAAGAGAACAGTAGAATATTGGCTGTCACTGCTGGAAATTCTTAACCAGGAGCCTGACATCACTGACTTTTGCTTAAGGAGTGTTATAAAGGTCATTCTTGACTGCAGAATAGTTAATTAAATTATATGATTTTGATGTTTTTAAAGGTACAGAGAGCCCTTGATTTGTTTCATTCACTGATTCTAAGTTATCATTTACTTTGGTATTACTATAAGGACTTAATTTTATAACATGTGAGTGATATTTGGAGTCACATATAATTGTAAGCAAAAACTTAGTTGTTTTTATTTTCAATATTAAAAAAAATAAATTTTTATGTTTTTTATTAAAAGGAAAAAATGTTTAAACATGGATTACTGTTCTCATATTTTTTATTTGTTATTGAGAATTAAAATATAGTTCTACCTATCATAATAACCTAAGGACCATTTTTTGTAGTAGTTAAGTTTACGTTGTAAACTTTATACTGTGTTTGCATTCAATATTCCTCATCAAAAGCTGTTTAAATATTCAGTAAAGCTTAAAGACAATTTTTATTTGTATTAACTCTTTGCCTATTTCTGTACAGAAATACAGAGGAATTGATAAACCATAAATGAAACTACTGGCTTCATTATCAATGAACATTTCTCTAGTGTTAACAATCCAATGTAAGCTATTTGACAGATTTGAAAATGTACTTATTCACTATATCAGCCATTTGAATTTGGAATTTTTAGTTTCTTATGGAAGACAAATACAAGCATTTGTACTCATTTTATATATCCTGTTAGGCATTGATAACAATAAAGACTTCTGGGTTAAAAAGACATTGAAACATGGAAGTATTTATGTGTATTGTTATTTCTGTATTAACTTCAATGTAACTCATAACAATTAATGTTTAGGCGAAGTCTCCCACTAGCTGTATGGCCTACCATTCAAAACTCACATTTGTGAAGACCACATGAAAAGTATAAAGCCCCTGCAAGTGTGAATATTAGCACCTGTGTTGATCTTGAGTTTTAAATCATGAGACCCTCCTTAAGTGACAAGTTTCTTCAAATATGTCCAGGAACTAACCTGTTCAGATACAGGGTGATTCACTGTGCAAGAGAAACCATTAAGACCTGTTTGCCAAGCCAAAGTAGAGCAGGGAATGAGGAAATTGAGTGTTATTTTATACGTTTGTCCATAAGAATCATGAATGATAATATATATGTGAAATATCATGTTTTTGTCCTACATAGTGTTCCATGTAGACTATTTTCTGAATGTACACAAAAGTTTGTCTAAGACATCACTCTCACAAATGTACAAACATCAGCTGGGTACACAACTTACATTTTCACTTTTAGTTTACTTGGCATTCCTCTAAAAGAACTGGACTTAATTTTAGTATTTTCAATTCATACATGCACATGTGTTTATCTAAAAAAAGAAAAGTGCTGAACAATGATTAACTGGCAAAATCAAGTTCAAAATTCCTGAGGTAAGCTACAATAGGTGAAAGACTGGTCGCAAACATCCATCCTCCCTCACAGGAATTAACTAACTGAAAACTACACAGTGACTGAAATGAATAAAGATCACAACTCTAAGTCTTGAACAAGAGAATGCTTAGGCTTTTTACTGCCTAAGTTAGTGAAAGGGAATTCTTATTTTTTAAAATTTCTTCTGAAGCTATTATTTGAATCTTTAAGACAAGAAAGGAGCCAAAACTGGTTTGGCTCAGGGGATAGAGCATTGGCTTGCAGACTGAAAGGTCCCAGGTTCAATTCTGGTCTAGGACATGTATCTTGGTTGCGGGCACATCCCTAGTAGGGGAAGTGCAGGAGGCAGCTGATTGATGTCTCTCTCTCATCGATTTTTCTAACTCTCTATCCCTCTCCCTTCCTCTCTGTAAAAAATCAATAAAATATTAAAAAAAGAAGAAGACAAGAAAGGAGACATTTCTTTTGTAGTTTAATTGGATACTGCAGGGCTCACCAAAAAAATGAGGCTAGAATGAGCTCAGTTTCAGAGATCCATGCCTTTCATTCTGAAATACATATGGCTCCTCTAGGTGCCTCAGAATTCTCAACTACATCAGTCCTGAAATACCTAAAATGCCATTTCTAAACAGCATAGCACAATACTTTTTTCCCTCTCTATTCAGATATTCACTTATTGTAGCAGTGATCACTACAAGATTATCTACACTTTTATACACACATTCTTTTACAATTAGTGTCAGGCCATAGTTATGATAATAAGAACCTTAAAAGTAGATTAAAAGAAACATTAAATTACTAAAAGGAGTTTAAAGAGGAAATGATATTTCATTTTCTTCAGACGTTTTTGTAAAAAGAAGTGGTTTAAAAAAAAAAGAAACTGCAAAATGCAAAACATCAGAAATTTGTTCAATAGGCCATAGTTACTTATTCAGAGATAATATAAAAATAACCTGAAGGTTACATTTCATAAAATCATTTAACTGGCCCCCTTTAAGTAACCATTTCAAAATTTGAGGGACCAAATTTATAAACAACACAACCAAGTAAGAACCTTCATTTTCAAATCTTATTATTCACATGGCAAAGCATTTCAAGGGAGTATTGTTAAAGAGCTGACCTCTTCCCTCGGCAAGGATTAGATGATTAGAAAACCATAATCACTTCATTCTCTGATTTTCATCCCTGCTTTTAGATATATTTCCAATTTCAAGTCACAATGGGGCAGGCATCACCTACAGGGAGGAAAGATATACAAACTTCTGTGCATACTGACAGCTTGTCAGAAATCTCGCTTCTGCTGCAAGACAGAATGAGAACAACAAAGTTTGTCAGGCAATCTCCATCCCAGCAGCAAAGGGAAGAAGTCACTTTTTCCTACTGAGATTATTATTTACAACTAGAGGCCTGGTACACAAATTCGTGCATGGGTGGGGTCCCTTGGCCTGGCTGGCAGTCAGGACCTATTGGGACCAATTGGAATTAGCTGGCTGGGGGGAGGGACCACAAGAGATAGGCTGGTTGTGGGAGGATGGTTGTGGGAGTGCACTGACCACCAGGGGGCAGCTTCTGCTTTGAGCATCTGCCCTTTGGTGGTCAGTGTGCATCATAGCAGCTGGTTGTTTGGTTAACTGTTTGTAATGGTCACTTAGGCTTTTATATATATATAGATGGGATGCGAAACTTTTTCTAACTTACTGCATCTAAAAATGCTGCCTGGAGACCATGCACAGGAGATAATCAAAACACCAAAAACTAAAATAAAAAATCACTTTTTAAAGTAAAATTTTGAATGGTTTCAATTTTGTTTTATTGAATACACTAGACCTCCCCTATCTTTGGGAACTTTCATGCAGCCTGCCTCCAACTGGTAGAAATCCATAGTCCAAGGTTTTATAAATCATTTTCCTATTCCAATATTTCATCATATTTGCTAGAAAATCATGAAAACACCTTCTTATAATAAACTCAGCCATTTACATAATGATGATAAATGGAAAAGTGGTGAGAGAGCATACCTACCTGTATTTGGGGTGATCAACTTAAAAGTAAAACACAACTCATCTTCCACAAATTGCTTCTATTTATACAAGTCATGACAATTTGATTAAAACTACAAGATGGAATGAAATTAGGTTTAGCTAAGGAACAAATAGAATAAAATCAAGTAAGAATTATGAATATAAATGCAAAATGAACTGGGAGACATACCAGCTCCATCTAATATATAGAAACAAACATGCCTACTACTAGTGGATATACTATTACTAATACATTGGTTGCACTGTGAAGAGCTGATTAAAGGCTTGCCATTTATTTTATACAAAATATTGATTTTATTTTCTTATCTAAGAACTAACTGCTGACTTCTAGTCAAGATGGCAATGTAGCTAAATGTGGCATCAAAATTTCCCAACAACTACATCAAAATTAAAACTAAACTACACAAAAGCCATCATTCAGAACTACCTGAAATCTATCTGGATGTAAGTCCTAAAACTAGGAATTTAAAGAAGAAGCCATATTAAGACTGGTAGGAGGGGCAGAAATGAGGAATAGGGTAGTCTCATATTCATGTGTAGTGAATAAAAATTGGGAGAGGCCGAAACTGGTTTGGCTCAGTGAATAGAGTGTCAGCCTATGGACTGAAAGGTCCCAGGTTTGATTCCAGTCAAGGGTTTGTATCTTGGTTGCGGGCACATCCCCAGTAAGGGGCATGCAGGAGGCGGCTGATAGATGTCTATCATCGATGTTTCTAACTCTCTATCCCTCTGCTTTCCTCTCTGTAAAAAATCAATAAAAAATATTTTTAAAAATTGGGAGGGATATTTTGACTGTGCAGGTCTCCCCTGATGAAAAAGGGGTCCCAGTTCCACACTAGCCCCCAATCCCAGGGTTCCAGTGCCAGAAAGAGAAGTCCCCATAACTTCTAGCTGGAAAAACCAGCAGGGATTGTGACTAACTAAGATGAAGGGCTGTTGAGAGTCCCAGCCATTCCTCTTAAAGGGCACTTATTTGGACTTACTCTCTTACACAAAAGTTTTTCTAAGTTGAGACAAACTTAGTGCTGGGGCAGCAGCTTGAAAGGAAGCAGGGCCATACAGGCAGAAATTGAGTTGTTTGGACATTGAAGCAAAAGCTGGGGGTTTGGCAGCTCTCTGACAGAGGTGCTGACAGAAGCTATTATTCTTTTTCTGAGACACCCCCATCCCATAACTGGCAGGTGATTACCATATCTGTGTCTCCATCAATATGGCTCACCCTGTTTGATTCAGACTGGTGATTCCCTAAGACTCTTCCCACCCACCTTGTGGGCCCACTGGAACAATTTCCATACAAATAACCTGATTTGGCTCATGCTTTAGATTTTGCTAAAATATCTCAAATAAGCATCATCTGCTCTCAGCATAACTTGTATCTCTTGCTAAGTGGCCCCAAGCCTGACACTAGTAGTGGCCATCCTTGGTTCACAGCTTGGCCTCACTGGGGCACCTCCAAGCCCAGCAAAAGTAGCAGCCATCTTCAGATTACTCTGTAGTTCATGCTGGCTGGCTCCAGATAGGACACGGGGGCAGCTGACCTTTGCCTGCACCTCTTGAAGGCCCCAAAGCCAGAACAACATGTCAAAGCACTACCCAACCACCTCCATAAACAACACACTAAAGGAATGGACTCAGCAATCAGCAGAGCCCTGCTGAAGTAAGTCGGGCTCTGTTGGATGGCACCTGCACATCTGATCCTCCATAGTTGTCCATAGTCATAGCCATTCCTTGCAGCCAATCTATCTGGTTGATGTGCCAACCTTAATCAAATCTCAACTGCACAGTTTATAAGGGGAAGGGAGCACACCTGGAGTGTCAGCTTGGGTGATCAAAAGAGCTGTGCCTCTGGACACTACAGGTCTCTGATTACATAGGCCACTCTGTAAAGCCTGGGAGACATAGCAGTTCTATCTAATATATAGAAACAAACACTGGGAGACTATCAAAATGAGGAGACAAAGAAATATTCCCTATATAAAAGAACAGAACAAAACTCCAGGAAAAGGACTAAACAAAATGGATACAAACAATCTACTAGATTCAGAATTCAAAACACTGGGTATAAGAAAGCTCAGTGAATTTAGTGAGAACTTCAACAGCATTAAAAAAGGCATAGAGACCATAGAAAAGAACCAGTTAGAAATGAAGAATACACTAACTGAAATGAAGAATAATTTACAGGGAATCAACAGTAGAGTAGATGAATCTGAGAATCAAATCAGTGATTTGGAATGTAGGGAAGCAAAAAATAATCAGAAAAGAAAAAACAAAACAAAACAAAAACAATCTGCCCCAGCCAGGTGGCTTAGTTGATTAAAGCATGATCCTATTCACCAGAAGGTTGCAGGTTTGATTTTCAATCAGGACACATACCTATGTTTCAATGTGATACCTGGTTCAAGTGCATTCTAGAGGCAACTGATTGACATTTCTCTCTCTCTCTTTCTCTCAATCTTTCTTCTTCTCTCTAAGTATAATCTCTGGTGAGTGGGCAGAGGAGTGGGGAGAAAAGGAAAAAGAATTCAAATAAATGAAGATAGTGTCAGGAGCTCTGGGAAAATTTCAAATGTAACAACATTCACATCATGGGGATTCTAGAAGGGGAAAAGAGCAAAAAGTTGAAAATTTATTTGAAAAATTAATTACAGAAAGCTTCCCTAAACTGGTGAAAGAAATAGACATATAAGTCTAGGAGGAACACATAGACCCAATTCAGATAAATCCAAAGAAGACCACACCAAGACTTATCATAATTAAAATGCAAAAGGTTAAAGACAAAGACAAAATCTTAAAAGCAAAAAGAGAAAAGCAGTTAGTTACCTACAAGGGAACTCCCATTGGTTGTCAGATGATTTCTCAAAAGAAACTTGGAAACCAGAAAGGAGTAGCAAAAATACTCAAAGTGATAAAAAGCAGGGACCTATAATCAAGAGTTCTCTACCCAGAAATCTATAATTTAGAATTGAAGGACATATAAAGAGCTTTCCAGACCAAAAATAAACAAGCAAATAAAAAATAATGAAAGTAGTTCATCACCACCAAACCAGTATTACATGAAATGTTAAAGGGTCTTTTTTAAGAAGAAGAAAAAAAAGAATAATAAAATGGCAATGATACATATCCATCAACAATTGAATCTAAAAAAACAAAATAAATGAACAGACAGAATAGAAACAGGCTTATTGATACAGAGAACATTTTGATGGCTGCAAGATGAGAGGGAAGTTGAGTGATAATAAAGAGGTAATATGCAAATTGACCACCAGTCCAACACACAAGATGACCACCCCCATGTGGACACAAGATGGACTGCAGTGGAGGGCAATTGGGGTGACTAGGCCTGCAGGGGAGGACAGTTGGGAGGGACAAGGCCTGCAGGGGAGGGCAGTTGTGGGGGACCAGGCCTACAGGGGAGGACAGTTGGGGTGACCAGGCTAGCAGAGGAAGGCAATTAGGACAACCAGGCTGGCAAGGGAGTCAGTTAGGGGTGACCAGGCCAGCAGGGGAGGGAAGTTGGGGGTGACCAGGCCTGCAGAGGAGAAGAGTTAAGGACAAACAGATTGGCATGGGAGGGCAGTTGGGAGGGATGAGACCTACAGGGGAGAGCACTTAGGGGAAACCAGGCTGGCGAAGGAGGGAATTTAGGGGTGGCCAAGTCAACAGGGGAGGGCACTTGGGGGTGACTAGGCTGACAGAGGAGAGCAGTTAGGCATCGATGAGGCTGGCAGGGGATTGGATAAGAGGTTATCAGGCTAGCAGGCAGAAGCAGTTAGGGGCAATCTGGCAGGCAAGCAGATGAGTGGTTGGGAGCCAGCAATCCTGTTGTTTAGGCTGTTGGTCATCCCTCGAGGGTCCCAGATTGGAGAGGGTGCAGGCTGGGCTGAGGGACACACACCATACTACCTGTGCACGAATTTCATGCACCAGGACTCTACTATCCTAATAGAGGTATAAGATGGGTATGAGATTTATTGGGATGATCACTTAGCAAGTTATATAATGTCTAACCACTGGGATATACACTTAAAACTAGTATAATATTGTATGTCAACTGTAACTGAAAAGTTTAAAAATGATTTAAAAACTTATGAATTGTTAAAAAAAATAGCTAATTGTCAAAATTTTTTTCATGAAAATAGAAATACAAATACTCCTTAATTTACAATGAGTTACTTCCTGATAAACAATGCAAATTGAAACCATTATAAGTTGAAAATGCATCTTATACTTAACCTACTAAACACCATAGCGTAGCCTAGCCTACTTTAAATGTGCTCAGAACATTTACATTAGTCTATAGTTAGGCAATTATCTTAATTTCACCTCAAGAGCAAGTGCCTTCCCCTTTTCTTCTCAGCAAAAACAGGAGATACAGAAGGGCATTTTGGAGATATGATGAGATGCAAAAACACAAATCACAGTTTAAAAAAATTGCTGACAACACAGTGCCCAGTAGAGTAGTGATTGTTTACCCTGGTGATCACATGGCTGACTGAGAGTTGCTGCTCATCACTGCTACCTAGCATCACAAAAGAGTGTCATACTCTATATATCTAGCCTAGGGAAAGAGAAAAACTCAAAATTTGAAGTATGCTTTCTATTGAATTCATATCCTTTTATACTACCATAAAGTTGAAAAATGTATGTCAAACCATGATATATGAGGGACAGTCTATGATTACTATTTCAATTATTTATGTCTAATTTTCATCATTCCTTCTAAATAAATTGTTATAATTTTTCAGAGGGTGGGGGTAAATATTTATATGACAACTTTACTGGGATCTATGACTGTTTTTTTTTCACATAGCACTCTAAAATTCTTTAATGTTTCTGATTTCTATAAATATAGATGAAAAAGTCAGATCCAACCCATGGGAATAAACTTTAAGAAGGTGTTTGACAACTCTCCTGCTTTTTTTTCCTTGATAATTGAGAATGTCTTTTCAGAGGAGTTTATAAGCAGATGCCTACCCACATGGCATTCTCTGAATGTCTCTGAAATGACAAATGGATTTTACTAAATGAAAGCCAATCAACTCATCCATAACAGTGAAAAGGAGACAATTTATATGAGAGGCTTACTGAAATGACTTAGTTAATGATTGGGAAGCTCTCTAAATCACATTAAAGGGAAGCAAAAGATTTCTTCAGATTGACTATGATGTGTTTTGCTAGTCATCTTAATTGATTTTTTCATTTCAAAAAGCAAATGTCAAAAGAAGGCAAAAGAGCTACACCTCTGACATTATGCATCATTAGCTGATCACAGCTTCATTTTAATTTTCTATAATTGATTTTGCAGCCCCAGACAAGTACAAAAAACATGATTATGAATACAAGGTAGGTCTGATTCATTGAAAAATACATGCACTTTATGAGTACTTTGTTTCAGAAAAAAAAAAAGCCTCCTCTGAGTACTTCCTTAGTGCAAGTAAACTTCTCACTGATGTCAATGGGCTCTTTACTTCTCTGATCATAAGGGCTAAACCCATGGTTAAAAGACAAAGTATATAGTGTACTTAAATACTTTGGAAACTTTAGAAAAGGGAAGGGCAACTTCTTAACTGACAGCTTAATCTCTTTCTCAATGTTGAAGCTATTATTTATTTACAACACCACATAACAATCTACATATCTGACACATTCTTTTTCCTAAACTTTACATTAATTTATGTATTTTTAATTGCATGTGTTAATGTAAGTCTAAACTATTTCATAGGGAGGAAAACACCACACAATGAAAACCCTTGTTATTTGAAGTTTATTCTGACATCCTATATAATAAAAGCCTAATATGCAAATTGTCCCGTTGGGTGGTCATTCAACTAAGAAATCAGAAGTTCAACCATTCACTGTAATGTGTGCTGACCACCAGAGAGTGGCATGGAACATGGCAGATGTCAGTGTTGTCACACTGGCAATGGTAGCAACGGAGGTACATCTGGCCCCAATGAACCTCGATGAGAGTGGGACCATGGTGGGATGATTGAGCAGGTGAGTGGGTGGCACCAGGCCATGGCAGGTCCAAATGGGGCCAAATCACCCAGCTGATCACCACACAGATGATGACCAGCGGCAGTGGCAGGGATGGCGCCACCTCCAGTTCCCAGGTGCTGAGGGAGCTGGGTGGACGGCCTAGCCCAGACCAATTATCCTGCAGACAGTGACCAGCAGTGGCAGAGGACGGGGCCACTGCCTGGTTCCCAGATACTGAGGGATCCGAGGAAGGAGAGGGTGCCTGGCCCTGACCAGTTGCCCTACAGATGAGATGGTGGATCAAGTGAAGGGGCAGTGCCAGGCCAAGATGGGATACCAGGAGAGGTTGTGGGGCTGCGAGGCTGGGAGCACGAGCTGGGGCCTAATCTCTGCAGGCCACCCCAAGAGACCCCACCCATGTATGAATTTGTGCACTGGGCCTCTAGTATATGTTATAAGAAATACTAGTATAACCATAGCATTTACTAGTTAAAGTTTCTATAACCATTCCTCAAATAAAATTTGTGTTCAGATTATCAATATATAAAAGTCCTATTTTTGCTCACAGGATTAATAATGGCACAAAGTAAAATTTGATGCTTTCAAAGAAAGGTTAATATCAATGTAAATCAGAACTTAACAGAAACATTATTTATTTATTTATTTATTTATTTATTTATTTATTTATTTATTTATTTTAATTAAATCTTTATTATTCAGATTATTACATTTGTTTCTCTTTTTTCCTCTCCATAGCTTCCTTCCACCTGGCTCCCACCCCTCCCTTCAACCCTACCTCACTCCCATTGACCTCATATGGGTGTATGATTTTTGTCTAGTCTCTCCCTATACAACCCCTTCCCCCTGAGAATTATCAGTCCACTCCCTTTCTGTGCCCCTGATTCTATTATATTCACCAGTTTATTCTGTTGATCAACTTTTTGATTCACTTAATTTTTAGATTCACTTGCTGATAGATATGTATTTGTTGTTCATACTTTTTTGTCTTTTACCTTTTTCTTCTTCCTCTTCTAAAAGAGTACCTTTCAGCATTTCATATAATACTGGTTTGGAGTTGATGAACTCCTTTAGCTTTTTCTTCTCTGTGAAGCTCTTTATCTGCCCTTCAATTCTGAATGATAGCTTTGCTGAATAGATTATTCTTAGTTGTAGGTTCTTGCTATTCATCACGTTGAATATTTCTTGCCACTCCCATCTTGCCTGCGTCATTTCTGTTGAGAAATCAGCTCACAGTCATATGGGTGCTTCCTAGTAGTTAATGAACTGTTTTTCTCTTGCTACTTTTAATATTCTCTCTTTGTCTTTTGCTCTTGGTATTTTAATTATGATGTGTCTTGCTGTAGTCCTCTTTGGATTCCTTTTATATGGGGTTCTGTGTGCTTCCTGGACTTGTAAGTCTATTTCTTTTACCAGATGTGGGAAGTTTTCAGTCATTATTTCTTTAAATAGGTTTTCAGTATCTTGCTCTCTCTCTTCTTCTGCCACCCCCAAAATTCTGATGTTGGTACACTTGAAGCTGTCCCAGAGGCTCCTTACATTATCTTCACATTTTTAGATTCTTTTTTCTTCTTGCTTTTTCAGTTGAGTGTTTTCTGATTCTTAATATTTCATTTTTTTACTTGATTCTTGCCTTCCTCTAGTCTGCTGTTAGGTCTCTGTATAATATATTTTTTTTTTATTTCAGTCAGTGTATGTTTAATTTCTAGTTGGTCCTTTTCCATCTCCAGTTGGTTCTTTTTCATCTCCTCTTGGGTCTCGCTAAATTTAGGATATTCTTGAAAAACCTTATAACTGAGGTTTTGAACTCTATATCCAGTCATTTATTTTCCTCCATTTGTTTTGTCTGTGATCTCTTCCTTTGTCTCTGCATTTTCACTATGCTGAGAGAACTTCTGTGTTGGATTCAGCCTTATGCTACAAGACTTGCAAAACTGCAAAAGCCTCTCTGTTGAGCTTGGGTTGGGTGGAGTCTCAGGGCTTAACGGACTGCCTTGCTTTCTAGTTGGCTCTGCCCTCCATGGCCTCTGAGTATCACGTGACTGGGTAATCGCTGGAGTGATCCCTGTGTGCGCGTGGGCACACTCTCGCAGTGCCTCTAGACTTTTGCCTTTTCAACTTCCCTGCGCTCCAGGAACATATGAAACTGGGTCCCCAGGGTTTAGTCCAAAACTGGGATTTAGTGGAGTTAGAAGTGGCACAGTTGGGAGGCTCTGTCTCCCGCCCACTTGTGAAAGCCAGCAGCACAATTTGTAGTCAGTCTTCTGTGTGCAGTGCTGTGCACGCCACCAGACTTCTGCCTTTTTGTGACTCCCCTAAACTTCCATGCACTTCTCCCTTTCCACAGTCCAAACTCCGCCCATATAAGTTTTGGCTGGATCTGGGGTTTAGTGTTGTAGTATAAGGGGTTCATTGCAGCTGAGAGTCTCTGTCTCCGTCCCGCCAGAGAAAGTGAGCCAGGTACTCTGGCACCCGCTCTCTCCATGCGCACATCTCAGTACCTCGTTTTTTTGCAGCTCCTCTGGGTCTCTGTGAGCCCCTTTCTTTCCTTCTAGTTGTAGAATTTCCACTCAGCCAGCTTTCCTGTGGTTCTGGATGATGTTCGTTCTGTCTTTTAGTTATAGTTTTGAAACTGTTGTGCCTTTACAGAAATTTTAGTTTTTCAGGTCTTTCTTTCAAGGAGTGTGGAACATAAACTTTTTGTATTCCATTCTTGAAACCTCAAATGGATTTTTCCTAATCCTTTTTTTTTCTTTTGGACAACTTGTCTTTCTTCCTGTGTTTACTAGTCAGATAATAGTTTTTGTAAACTGATGATTTCAGCTCTCTTATTATTCCACATTACACTACTGCACAATACCAGTTAAGCATTATGATTTTTTTCACTCCAGCTGTGTTGAATTGCAAGCAGATATGAAGCAATTGACTTTGTTGTTCATTGACATGTATGATGCTAGACTACATACTGTTTTGTGCCACTCACTTCACTTCACACATCTTATTAAGTCATGCCATTTGTAGTAGACATCACTCTCCACGCTAGTTTTTAGAAAAGCAAAACATTAAATAAAATATGGCCAGCATTATGAAAATGTCAAAGATAAGCACGGGTGTTTTTTTGGTTGTGTTTAAGATTAAGGGAACTAAGATCCCATGCTTTTTAAAAGAAAAGTAAAATAATAACTTTTGGTGATTTGGAAAGAACTTCCATATATAATAATTTTTAATATTTTCAAAAATGGATTTACTTGTTTGCTTATTTGTTTATTGAAAACACAGTTAATGCTTTTTATTTTAGCAACTCTTCCATTGAATAGTCAGATGGTGGTAGTGCAGCGGATTTCAAACATTCAAAAGAATTAGAAATAGAATTTATAAGTAAATAAAAGCTAGCAAATTTTTCATGGTTCACAATCTTGAATGTGGGAATTTTACCTTCAAAATAATATACCCTGTACATGACTAGAGAAGATATCTGAAATCACAGCTTTTGTAAGAGTAATAAAAGCCTAATAAGCAGATCTTCAAATATCAATCAAATTACAATATCAATCTAGTTGATATTTGTAGGTTATCCCTGAGAAAATAAATTATAAAAATGTAGGTATAATTTGCATTAACAATATATTGCTGACAAACTCTTTTAAGGTTGGTGACCACTATTAGGACACAGTTTTATTACCCATTGCATTGGATAAGTATGTGATAATGATAGTCCATATAGAAACTACTTCATAACATGACAACATAAATAATAAATCTACTGTCATTATATTATTAAAATTTTAATTATATCAATGTTCAGTCAGGAAAAGAGTTAGCACTCTTATGGGGAATGGAGAAATTATTGCTGGAAAAGTTGAGGTCTGGAAGATCAGAGTTTGAGAAATTGGCAAAGGGGTTATTCATGTCTTTAAATCTAATCAGATAAAAGAATTCATTCCAGAATCACAGCCTTAAAAATCTGTCCCATTGAACTGATACATAAAATCTATCTCTATTAGTTAGGACTCAGTCAGAAAACCAGAGCCACATACACACAAAAAATACTGTATAACAAGGTAGGTTGCTATAGGAATTACAATGTTCACAAATATAAAAAGAGCTGAAGAAGTTCTGTAAAAGGGGGATGTTAAAGGACTAAAGAGAATCACTATCCATGACATCTGAAGTCTGTGTGGACAGGTCAGAATTTACAGGAAAGTCTCAGAAATAATGCACATCTGGCTGCCAAAGAGGCAAAGCTAAGGAGATGGGAGAGAGGAATCATGAAGGGGCCTTTGGGAATTGTTTCCCTCTACAAAGTTCAATGAAGCCCTTCATAATTAGCATAAAACATCTGTTTGGAGAGCCAATAGTTGAGAAGAGAAACTAGGAGGGATCCTCTGATACCATGTTTTCCTGAGAATAATGGTATCTACTTCAATTTCCATTTTCTTGTAATGTATAAGTTGTATTCTTGGCTATTTGTAACCTAGAACTCTACAGAGGAGGGGTTTTTGAAAAATATAACTCCTAAGCATATAGAGAAGTGGTAATACTAAAACTCTAGAGCACTAACCATATTATAAGTAGGACTTAAATTATGCAAAAAAGTCTCCTAAAAATAGAATATTTTTCACTAAAAGTAAAGAATAGATAGCTGATAAATATTCAATTATTTTTTTATTAGTAAAGTTAGTTTCTTTTTTTTAACATATTTTATTGATTTTTTACAGAGAGGAAGGGAGATAGAAAGTCAGAAACATCGATGAGAGAGAGACATCCATCAGCCGCCTCTTGCACGCCCCACAGTGGAGATGTGCCCGCAAGCAAGGTACATGCCCCCAACCAGAATCGAACTTGGGACCTTTCAGTCCACAGGCCGACGCTCTATCCACTGAGCCAAACCGGTCTCGGCAAGTTAATTTCTTTATCTATCTATTTAATGACCAGTGGAATGTACTGAAAACAAAGCAATTTCTCAACTCTCCCAATTAGGCAATAAAACACACACAGACAAAAGCAGTAGCTGAACAGCAATGAGCTATCTATGAGACAGCAAAATGTAATGAAAATGGAGTAAACTAAAGTGAAGGTCAATCCTATTGAAAATGGAATCCTGAGTTTGTTGTGCCTCATACAACTGACCATGCTGCTAATATTTTCTGAGTAATCTCTGATACATACAAAATTATCTGGTCTTTTATCTGCTGAACTAAGCAATAATATAGGTATGCCAAGCATTCTCATTATTTTCTTATTTTCACATAGTTTATGCTCAGTCCTCAGAGGCATTCACTCTAAGAAAAAAATAGCTCATTCTCCACTTTTTTTTTATTTTAAAATACATTTTTATTGATTTCAGAGGGAAAGGGAGAGGGAGAAAGAGAGAAACATCAGTGATGAAAGATAATCACTGTTTGGCTACTTCCAGCATGCCCTACATTAGATCAAACATACAATATAGGCATGTTCCCCGACTGGGAATGGAGCCCTGATCTTCTGGTTCATAGGTTGATGCTAAACCACTGAGCCATGCTGGCAGGTGTTATTTCTCATGAAACTTGCAACAAAAAATAAAAAGCTGTCCTAACCATTGCTATTTAAAGTCAATTCTACCTCTGTGTTCAATTTTCCCTAATCACAAGCCTGGGGAAGGAAATGCATAGAGATTTACCTTGTAAATCTATACCATATTACCTTTAAATCCTCTTGATTTATGTAGAATTTATCCTGTTAGCAAGGAGGAAGAAAGGATATGAAGAGGTGGAAAAATCCAAATGGCAAGGACTGGTTATGTTGGAATATAGTAGTAGTCAGAATTGGCACTAATTTTATGTTTCCTTGTCTAATATTAGCTGAATATTATCCTTTTGGTTATCTAAATTGGGAGAGAGTAGGCAAATCTCTTTCTTGGCTTCACTTCCTAAGGCTAAGACATTTTATTAACTCTGCACATCAAA